>VYZQ01042611.1:32870-60784 GCA_013400655.1 Mystacornis crossleyi | reverse complement strand
GAGGAGCACAGATGCTGTAAAAGTCAGGGAACTTTGATGTGAGATTGAGTTGTTGATGTGTTATTAGCACGATACATCACACATATCAGAGTAAGGCAGAAGACAAGCCAAAAGGAAGAAGACTGATTTATAATCCAAGCAAAAAACCCCATCTGTTTTCACCAACTCAATACTCCCAAAGTTCTCATGGTGGAGGTTAGAGAATATCCATATCAGGAAACTGCTGGGGTGCTACTCAACCAGGTGGTGCTGCACAGCAAATAAACCAGATCTCCTGATAGCAATATGAGCCCCAGGTAATCACAAGAAATCTTTTTGATTGCCCATTTTCATTCATTTGGGAACAAAATGGGATCTTTAACCCAGTGGTAAGACCTGGCAGAGCGGAAATCCTCAAAGCAGAAAATGCGTCCAACCCCTTCTCCCCTGAGTGGGGATCCATAGCAATGTTTGAAGGGAACACACCCTCGCTCCTGCCTGGGGAATGCCTAGCACAGTCTTAAGCTCGCTCTGTATCAGACAGTCCAGCTGCTACATGAGCCAGGCTCCATTTCAACGCAAGAACAGCTCTTCTGGAAATGACAGATTGCCTTGATTTAAACACCGCTGTTCCCCGGTGAAATGAGCTTTGTGCTGAAAGCATTTAATGCTAAAATTACAGTGAATATTCAGGGGACTGCTGTGAATCATGGCAAAATAATATTTGATACACCACAAAAATAAATCATGAGTGCATGCTTTCCTTCTAATTTTTTTAGAAAGTTAAGGATTTTGCTCACTTAAAATCTTAAATATATAATCTATGTGCGTAAGTCTAAGCAATACCTTTCTGCATGTGGTCATATACATATGTACATACATAAATTTCACACGTATAAAGATATATAAGGCTATAGATTTACTTACGTTAATGCATCAAATGTGGCATTTATAGCTGCATGGAATTTCTACCATTATTCAGCTACATTCACACACCTAGTCCTGTTGCTCTGTATTTGTACAGAAGCAAATAGAAAATATGGGCAGAAGTAGTGGCTGGAAATAAAAACTCTCTGTGTGGTAAAGGAATGAAGCATGGTAAAGGCTGAAGCAGGAATAGGTACCTTTTTAAAAAACATAAAGAGGGTAGGTCTTAGAAAAACTGTTTGTATTATAGCAAAATAATGTTTTCCAAAGCAAGTTTCAATTCCAAGTGCCCCTTATTAGATTCGATTGGCTGCTACATAAGAAATCACCATGATCAATCTTTTAGTTAATCTCCATCGTCCTTCAAGCGTCACAGTGACATGGCTGGGACATGCCAGCAGTCACAGATGCTTCATTAAGTAGCTAATCGGCAATAGCTGCAGGGGTAATTCAATATTTTCCAAAGAGTTCAAATAGCACTTTAGGGTAAAACGTGCCCCTCCACTGATATCTTTCTGGGTTGTTGTGATTAAGCATAATTAGGATTCACCATCTCTCTTTCAAATAAAAATAATAATAATACATTGGAGACTTCTGAATGCCAGTGGGTATCTGGCACATCAAACCCATATTTTAACAGTGGATGTATGGGTTTTACAGCCTGGACCAGTGGAATTTAACAAGAGTGCTCTGTCATGTATTCGAGAGAATTTTCTGTACTGAAAGCCCCTCAGTGAATACGGTCTGTGTAAATAGTTCCCTGGTAGTATGTAAAAGCAAACACGGATTTACTGAGCAAACTAAAAGTAGCCATGCTATAATGTGCTTGGCTCAGATCAAATGCTCGTCTAGGGGAGAATCCCTTTATTAACAGCAGCATAGACCTTTAGCATCTAGAGAGCTCTTAGACTGTTATGCCTGCAAAAAGCATCGCTAACACCTACCAGAGACAGGGCACTCTTCCAGCCAGCCACACACCCACAATGGTCTGAGTGGCACCTACAGTTCCACCAGTTACCCTGTTCTCTCCTCTTGCTCAAGTTGTCAGTGAAGCTGGTCAACCACTTATCACACCATGAAACAGCACACAGTTTGCAAAAAAACCCTAATTTCTTGGAAAATATCCAGGTACAAGCCTGTATTTCAGAAATAAGTTTCAAACCATAATGTGCACTGCCAGTACTCACTGTCCACTAGACACAGTCACTGGAGTACTTAATTACATAACTAATATTCAAGGAGGGGTGTCTAAGAGCTCTGGTCTTGCATCACACTGTGGTCAATGCATAGAAGAATGACCTGAGTCCTCAAAAGAGACTGGTGTCACACACTCATTTCCAAACCTCACGCAGATTTCTGCAATGACTCAGCGAAGGGAACACTGAGTTTCTTCAAGTATCTTAGTGTGAAGGGTGGGAGTGATAATTTGTGCTCTCAATACAGGAAGCTTTCGGCCCTGCCGAGTGTTTTCATTAAATTGGTACTCACCTGACTCTCAGAACATTTGAAAATGAGAGCTCTCTGAAGAGACACTGAAATGAATGCAGTGTTTCTATTTGTCAAAGCTTTCAGTCAAAACTAATTACATGCCAAAGATGTCATGCTAGCCAAGCTGAGTGGCACTCAAGGGCCGCTGCCGATACAAGCTTTGGTGTGAGCATCAGCAGCCATGCAGAAAGAGGACAGCGTTCAGCCCTCTTGCAACGTGCAGCTAGTGGAAAAGACAGTGCTGGTCAGTCACTCCTGTCTTTTCCTGCTAAATCAACCTGCTGCCATCAGTACCAGTGCTCTCTTTGCCCCTTTCCCTCCACAGAAAGAACAGTCTGATACATGGATTCATTAAATAAATAAAAAATGCTGGTCAGGGCACTGGGGTGCATTGTGGAAAAGAGGAGGAGAAGGAAGGGTTCACCCTAACATACTGATCAGCAAGGCTGGAGGCTGGTGAGAGAAACACATGCAGTGAAATACTTATTACCAAAGCATGAAGGAGAATAGGATCTCATGCTGTAAATCTTTCAATACCGTAAACAGTAAACAAAATTTTTTAAAAAGCTATAAAAGTGAAACTTTTGAATTTGACAAATATGCTCTTCTTCAAAGTGAAAATACACTTCATGGTATTTCACGATTCTTATAGTCATGTCCACGTTACAAATACACACCAGGATCCTCTTTCAAGTGCATATTGTACAAGTGTACTGCCAAAGAAAAAAAGAAGGGCTCAGCTCTCAATATTCAGATCAGTTAGGGCCTCACAGCTGACATAGGATTGAGCCATATATATAAATGTATGCTGGGACTGTGGAGTCATTTGAAAGTATAATTTCAAAACAATGAATAAAACTTATAAATGAATTTTAAAAACCCCGAGAAAACACAACAAACCAAACCAACAAACAGACTTAACAGGAGAGAGCAAAACTATTCAGAAGATGGCCAGGTTTTATTGAAAAACTTTAGGAGAACTTGCACCGCTTTCACAGCGGGCTGCAGAAGAACATGCCCCCACCCTCAGCCTTTTCCTTAGCCAGGTGTTTCAGCCAAGCTGCAAGACTGTGGGAGACGATAATACAAAGACTGCTCACAGAAGAGCTGACATCTGCTTGTGTATACTGCTTCATTCTCTTTGAAAGTACAGATCATCAATTTCAGCTGGACTCCATGGATGCTTAGAACTAAGTATATGCTTTAGCGTTTGGAGATTCACATCCTTAGCATACCACTGCTTGCTATGTGTAAAAAGAACATAAATCCATTATTGGAAGTCTGAAAACACATGCTCAGTAACAGAATATGATAAACATTTGGCTATAATAAATTTTGTTCATTTGTGTGATCTCTGAACATACAAATGACCAGGCTTGCTGATCTAACCAAGTCCTTCCGAATTTGTGTGCTGTATTCAGAGTACAAGTCTGTCTTTCCTTCAATATATTTGACAGGCCTTTAACTTGAGCACTGAACACTTAATTAAAGCTTGAAGCGTTCTTTATTGTCCAAATACTAGATTGTGAAAGAGTTTTCATTTTTTCTCTTTGCTTGCACTTTAAGCAGTCTTTGAAGCTTCCCATATATTTTTCAAGTACAGATGCTCTCCCTTTTGACAGAATTATGGAGAATATATTTTTCCTTATCTTCTTTTATTACTTTTTCCACCCCCCCTCCCCATTTTGAGAATATACTCCAAACTTGCTGGTGTCTAACTCTCATTTCACTTCACATGAACATTATTTTCTACATTACAGAAAACACGCCATTTTATTTACAATGCAATCATACAGGAATCAATTAAATAAAGACTAGAGGGAAAGTGCAGTGAATTGATCTTGTCCATTCAAAGCCTTGTAATGGTTCAGTGGTGCAGTGTAGATGCAGTTTTATTCTTGTGTTACACTGAAAAAGTGTGCTCTCGACTTGAACAATTAACAGCTTTGCACTAATCAAACTGTACTCAGCTTTTGTTTCACTCTCCCAGCCTTTGATTTTGTCCCTAACACTGTCTTGCCCGCACAAAGCCTACTGAGAGAAAGCCAATACAAGAGATGATTTAAAGGGGACTGATGAATGGGATGTGTTGCCTCTAAGGGGAGGCTTTGAAAACAAGTTTACTACTGAATCTTGGACAGAAAAGCATAAAACTTGATGCAATAATCACAGGGTAGAATTCAATAGTCCACTACCCGAGAGGTCAGGCCCTATGATCTCAGTGCCTTATAAGTATGAAAATTGAGAGATGCTTTAAGATTCGTGGACAGGTCAATACAATTTACACTGTTTACGAAGCACTCCTGGAAGACATAAAATTAAGTCTCTGCAGCTCCTTGCTCGTTTCTGCCCCTTGTAATTTCTTTTCCAGTCCACAATCCTGCTCGTGGGTTTGTTGCCACGTCTGCCGATCACGCTCCCATCTGTGCTCAAGATGTCCTTCACCCTGCTCTGCTCCCTCACCCATTTGTTTACTCCCCCATCACCCTACGTAACAGCAGACATGAATCTTGCTCTGCCACTCAGCTCTTCCATACATATACACTCCCTGCATTTCATCACTGTCAGCCTCCTCTTTATTTTTGCCTCAAGGGAGACACATCTGAGCAAAGACCTCTGGGGGACTGGAGGGAGGGATTGACAGGGACTCTGTCATACAGCCACTGGATGCCAACACATTGAAAACTTGGGTTAAATAGCTTCTGTATCCTTGCTCTCATGATCGATCTCTTGGCTCTTTGCTAGGTTAACAGTTGGACTTGATGATCTTAAAGGTCATTTCCAACCTGAACGATTCCATGATCCTGAAATTAATTTGACACAGAAATTTTGATGTGTTGGCAATTTTGAAACCCGAAATTTTGAGACCACTAAACTGGAGGGACTTCCAAGGTCATCAAATTGTCATCACACAAGTGGAAAAATCCAGGACTGCTCAGGATCTGGCTCAGGATCTGGCCATGCAAAGGGCCACCTTGCCATGCTACTCTGCTGGCTGAAGATCATCTGCGTAAAGAGGAATTTAATTTCAAGGGGGATCATATCAGCTCCCAGCCTCCCACTTGCCATGCATGTGAACTGGATACTCCACTGTACCCTTTGACATTGAAAATTTCCCGCAGTGTATTTTAGCTCAGAGAGGACCTGAACAGTAACTGGAGCATGCCAGTGGATCCCTGATCAATCCCGACTGACAGACTGTAGTTGGAAACCACCACTTATTTATTTAATTTTAACGGCTTGTTTGTGATAAGATTTTTCAAGGTTACAGACAGAAACTGCATCAAATTACTGTATAATTTAGTGTTTCAAATACTTTTTCCATGGCTATCTACGCCTGGCCCATTCCTCCAGTAAGTAATGAAATGAGAGAATTAGTTCTCAGGTTGACAAAAACAAAACTGTAGCATTTGTCTTCTACAGAAACCAATTCCCCTTTCGCTGGTTCCCCTCCCCTCATTTTAGGAGAAGGTACAATACACTCTTGATTTGTCAAAATAGTTCACTTAGTTGAAAATTGAAGCTTCTCCTCTATGGAAGAATGTGTTTTTTCCCTTGAAAAGTTGGAAATGAACTGAAGAGAAATGTCGCTCAGATAAGAGAACCTGAAATATTTCAAGGTTTTCCAAAATTCTTATCAACTTTATCCTCCCTTGGCTGAAATTATTTGACCTAATTCATAAATGCTTTTGGCTAACATGAACAAGGTATCACTGTCAGGGAAAAAAAGACATAAAGAAAAGAAGTTTTGTTTGAATGTTTCCTTATTTCTAGCCAGAGGCAAAACTGTCACTGTGTTCCCTGGAAGGAAAGCTGGCTTCCTGTGTCCTCCGACTCTCCTCCAAGGTTAGCAATTACCATTCACTTTTCCTCTTACACTGGGAAACAAAGTGCTAAATTTCACTGGCGGTTTTCACTGGTTTGTTTTTCTCCCCCACCGTTAATTGCAGTGGTGGACAATTTAAAAGATACCTGCTTAAAATCCATGAAAGTCTTTCCTAAGGTAAGTACCTTGGGTAGGAATGCTGACAATTCACAAACTAGCAAACAGATAAATACATGAACAGTGCCATGCACGTCCACATACTGTGTTAGGGCTAAGAAAAGAGTTACAGAAAGAAAGGAAGGAAATAAACCTGCTGAAAGTAGCATTTGCATGAATGACATTTAGAGAGTAAGCTGCTGTAAGCAGTATCAGAGTGCTCAAAACAACAAAGACATTAAAAGAAGGTGGTAAAAATAGATAAGAAGCTTCAACATTTCACTTGGAAAAAGCAAGGAACTGCTGTCTTTTGGATCTGATTTTTTATTTTGGTAGCACTGCTTTGTGGAACTTGAACACAAAGACAGGGACCTAAATCACAGACATAAATTTCTGGAGAAAAATATAAAAGGGATATAAGAAAGTCCTACCTTAAAGGGGCAATCAAGTTCCAACTGATCAGGGCAACTACATTACCCTCACATTCAATAGGCAGAGGAGGGCCAGAAAGGACAGGGGTTTTTATCTGGATATTAATTCCTGCTAGAAAGGAAAGCTCCTGCAAAGTAGTTGCTTTGGGGCATGCTGGAAAGTGGTATCGGCTGCTAAAAATGATGTGTGTCCAAACATACATGTCCAGGTTCCTCTGAGTGCCATTTACCTCTACTAAGAATGTAAGGATTGCACTTTCCCTCCATCCTTGACTGCATGAAACTCCTACGTGTTCTGTGACTACACAACCAAAAGTGATTAAAATTTCCTGTGGGAAATTACAAATGCCTTTCATTTAAGGAAATTCATAACTTTTGTTTAGAAATTATCACTTTGATTTGTACCTTTAATAGAAGGGAATACTGTAAATGGATTTACATATTAGATTATAATTATGAAGGTAAAATTAATTACATTTAATACTGTCTGGGTAGGCACTTAATGAAGGAAGTAGAAATTCAAATATGTCTCTTGGAACTCAGTAATTTTTTTTAAAATACAAGCTATACCTGGAAGTGTAGTGCAACTGCATTTTGATCATCTGGCTCATTGATTTCTGTGCCATTGCCTTTAATTTCTGATAAATGGCATTTTGGAAAGTTCAGGGATTCTAACTATGCTGTGACCATCTTCCTTCTCTATTTAGCTGCCACTCACTCTTATGTAACTGCCAGATTTTTCTGTGCCCAAAAATCTAGTCCTAATAACCTTAAATACATAACACTTTACACATTTCTGACAAAAAGATCTTCACAGCACAAAGAACTTTGAAATCTATTTTCAGCTGAAGAAGGAATGGGAGTGCAATCCATTAACAATCCGGCCATATAAATCTTGGCTGGTGTACATACTGGATTTAGCTTTTGTTTTATTATTGCAACTGAAAAACTGCAATACAATTCCCTGTGGGATGTTAAAAAGTGGGTAGGATAGACCCTTCAGAAAATTCAAATGCCTAATTCTCACCCAGAATCAAACTTTTATGACAGTTTTTAAAGGTTCTGAAAAGCAGTTAGTTGCAGTGATTGAAGCTGAAGTGAGATTCACATCCATTTTCTAATGCCTTAAAAATAACAACAGGAATAATGGCTCTTACACAATAGAGTTGTAAAAATTAGAGGTTTCACCAAAAGAGTTATTTAGATGAGAAAATTATAGCTGCACGTTTGCACATCTGCACCTTGACAATCATATCCATGAGAATGTTGTAATTGCCATGAATTATGCAAAATGCTAATTAAGAACTCTAATTCACTGATCATCTCACAGGGTCATAACTAGAGCTGAATTTTATTAAGGACATACAATTCTGAGAGATGAATTTCTGCACTATACATCTCTTTCCAAAGGAAAGAAGGGACAGCATGAAGTCTTTGTGATTCAGCTGGAAGGGAGGAATTAAAGAGGAAGCTGTCTGGACAGCCCAGACCCTGACATCGTTTATGACTTCTGATGAACATTTCTGTTCCTCAGTTTCCCTCTGTAAAAGATCAGGAGACTATCCTCCTACCCTCCCCAGGAATGTGTAAGGCTTAGTCTGCTCACGTTTATAATGTCACCTATGTAATGCTGCATCTCTTCAAAATGCTACCTGATCTTGCTGATGTCTCTGCTAAAAAACACAACAAAGAATTTGCTGCTAGTATGCAATTGGTATCTCTTACGAAAGTCTGAGGCAGGAATAAAAAATGGCAGCGACAATCCTGCAGCCAGGAAAGAAAGCAGAAACACACTGTGGTTCAGGTTACTATTTTGCTGATGAACAGGGATGATCACATGGAAAGATTACTCTAATTTGATACAGCGTATTTGCAAAATATTACTGACCCAGAGATGACAGAGCTAACTTTCAGAAATTCTCCTGAGGGAATATTTAACAATACAAAACTATAAGACTGCATGAGCTTAAGGAAATTGCACCCACGTGGATGAACAGTGAGGTGAATCTTCAGAGGAAAATGCAACAATTAAAAAAAAAAAAACAAACACACACACAAACAACAACAACAAAAAAAAAACCCACACCAAAAAACAAAAACCCAAACCAAAAACACTCATTCCCATTAAAATTGCTGGGGATTGAAGCTTTCAGATCCATTAGCTGGTGCTAAAGATCTCAGTTACGGAGGTTGGATATCACATCTTGGAAATACAGCAGGCAGGCAGGCAGATGATAGATACAGACACAGAAAATAAAACCAACTCCCGTTTCCTGTCCTTGTGCTATCGAGTTTCTAAGCTATCCTGCAGTTACACATTGAGCACACGTGCTGAGAAGTATGGGACTGCTAATGCAATTATATCAATGTCTGTCTGCACCAATCTTTCTCTCAGAGACAAATCTTTCTCTGCAGCGCTGATCAAGGCTTCCAAATATATATTTGACATAACAAGAAATTCACACCAAAATGTTCTGGCAGACTATAGAAATACACTTCAGATTAAAGATGGCATAAAGTATTTGCTGTACAGCAAGCTGCTTTATGTCATCCATCTAGTGGATAAAGCAGATGTGAAGATCTACGTTTGCTGAGAGAACACATCAGCCCTGTTATACCAATAACAGGAACTGACACCAACTTCACAGCTTTTGGGGGGACTCCCAAACTGGTGACAGTCAAACATTCATTTCTCTCTTTTTGAGGTCTGGCTGCTTCCATACCTTATGTTCTACAATTTACAGCCACGATGCATCAGGAAGAAAAAGTCTCAGGACTGGTCACAATTTTACCATCCAAGAGTATATATTGTCACCAAGGGAGATCCAGCTGGATGGAGTACCTCTCATACTGGAGCTATGCAGGGCCCCAGGAGATAAGAAAGTAAGCACAGCACCTAGGGTTCCCTCTCACCTGCTCAGCATCCTCTTTCCACTAACCAGGGGGATGCGGGAGAGAAGTAGATCTCAGGAAGAAAAATGAGGACACCAGGAGAAAATGTGAATGGGTATAGGGCACCCTTGTCATTTTCTGTGTGTAGCCAGAAGCACAAACAGGAAGCTGGAAGACAGGTTGAGGTAACAGGAGGGTTTCCTGCCACACAACCCCCTGGAGCACCTCATCCCTGCCTGCAGAGTGCTGGCTGCGGAGGACCAGGCAAAAGCCAGAAGTGCCCGCAGGGAAATGTTTCCTCCTCAAGACTGAGCCACCAGTGCTCTCTAGTTACAGCTTGGCAAATCATTCCTGAGAACCAGAGACTCACAAAAACATGCTGCACTTTGCCAACACCAAGGGGGTTACGTGGTTACAGGCCAAGGCCCGACCTGGTGCAAAGCAAGCTCCCCTAATAAAGGGGATCTAGATTGGTATTTTCTGGGATTAGTGTAGCTACTTTTTAGCAATGGGCTAAGAGAAAGGAAATATATTAATTAAGCACAAAAATAAATCTAATTAGAAAAAAAGAGGTAATTTTAAATTTTAATCTTTTCTATCTCTTATTTAAGTAAATTAAATTCAACTAAACTCATTTCAAAGTAGAATCAAATTCCAAGAGCAGTCTTGCAGCATCTACCAACCAACCAGATAGAGGGTTCTCCACAATATGGACAGAACAAGTAATTTTTTCCTTGAACTGACTGCTCTAGTATTACTTTCAATTAACAGAAAGACATCCAGGGAACTCAGTGCTGGCAGCATTGCAAGTGCAGCCTAGAACATTTTGCAATTCTGCTGGCTTGGTTAAAATTGTTAGTCTTCATTCTGACTCCTGTGCTGACAGGTGTGAACAGGTGAGTTTGTGGGTCATGATATGGGACTGAACCAAAAAAGTAGATTTATTGCATGGATCTGCAATGGACCTGCTGTGGGAGCCAAGGGGAGGTCATTTAATCAGGCTGTGAATGCAGGATATCATCTGTGATTTTTTCCACTGCTGCCCTCTAGTTTTTTGAGCTACAAGCATTGTGACTGACAAGCTCCCACTGTGAGTCTGGATTCCACCTAATCCAAAGAGTCTTCAACCTAGAAAAAAAAGCCTCTAGGACAGCAGGAGCCTCTCAAATGACACAAACTCTTGAGTTTATCTCGAAAAGAGGAGCATTTGCCATTTCTTGGAAAGGTTTCATGACTGTCAGTTGCTACATGCTTCCATCGTGTATTCGGTTTAATATTATGGTTAGTGTCAGTCATAGAAGGACTGTGGATTTATGATAACACGTAAGAGAGAAAAACTGCAGAGATGCAAACTGCAAAATGAGCAGCTCAGGTTAGAGAATGGGAATGACCTAAAAAGCTGTTCAAGATATGTGGCCAACATTGGTATGGCAAGAGCAGAAAATGGCTCTCCAGATGCTGGAAGAGGGGCTGGATTACATGTCTTGCTTAGAGCAAATACCCACTCGGACTCTCCCCCTCTCTGACAGGAGTTCCACAGGCAGCCCTGGCCCAGTGTGCTGCACACACCAATAACAACACCTCTCAGTTGTGAGAGGGTTGAACACAGAATCTACCAGGTAAAGCACAGGGATTCTCCTCGTTCTAATCAGAGCAACATGGAACATATTAATTTGTTAAAAGTGATGAACAGGAAAAAAAAAAGGGCTGGGAAAAGGGACTCTCTCTATAGAGAAGACATGCCTGCCGACCCTTAGGGTGACCACAAATATCTTCAAGTGCACATCAGCTTGAGAAACAGTGCCCTGATCTTACAAGCATGGGAAGGTCACTACTGAGCCAAGTCCTTCCCTGGTGGGAAAATGCAATATTAAAAGCGTTCCATTCCTGCACCGTTTGCAGTGGATCCGAATGAAGGAAGCAATCAGTTTGTTCTTTAGGAGGAATAATCACAAAGCAGCAAATGGCTAGAAGTCAATATTTATTAAACTGCAAGCCAGTTGTATTTTACAAGTGCCAAAAGTGAGAACATTATTATAAGAGCTGATAAATCAAAGCACTGAGAGTAAACACACTGTGTAAGCTACAATTATATGCCTCTGCAAGATCAATAATTCAAGAGGTTTCATCCACATTATGCATGATGGCCTATGGGAAGTTGGCCTCTGGAGAGTGCTTGCTTGGACTGAGAACAGATGCAGGAGCTTTTGAAGAATTTCTGTCTCCAAATTTCAAGCAGTTGACTATCCCACTTTCAGAGATGCAGGAGCAATAAAATTATCTGTAGGGGGTGGGAGGGCAGCTATTTCTCCAGCGCTAATACCAAGTGCAGAAATCTCTACAAGGATGGTTCACACACGCACGCCCACAAGCTTTCCATGGAGTGCTTACCTCCTCGGGGAATGCTGTGCAGTCAGGATCTGCCTGGTGCTAATTGAAAACCAGCACGGTATGTTAAGGACCACGCTTTTGGTGGTAGTACTGAAGTGCCCTCCTCAACAAAAGGATCTCAGGAGAAGTGCTCCCCTCACTCTTGCCACAGGCTGCTCCCAGCACAGCATCTGACTGATCAATGCATACTTCAAGCAAGCCAGCGTGCTGGTTTCTCTCTCATTCAGTATGTGCAGGCTCACATGGAGCAGAGGGGGAAGGGGAAGAGCCGCCCCTCTTTATCCTCTGGGTAACACCACCTGCAGAGGCAATGGCAGATATCTCTAGCCAGCCAGCCCTACAGAGAACCATGGGGACTTGCAGGAGAGAACTGATATTGTGAAGAACTATCAGAGGGATTGCTCCTCAGCTCTCCTGCTGTGCAATGAAACTCTCCCTTCTCATGTCAGCAGCAAAACTTGCCAGCATTTTGTTTTAAACAGGTTATTCTGGTGTCTATCTGTTGATGTAAATACCCCTATGAAGCCCTACAAGTTGCTCTCTTGCGTCGTGCATAATCAATATCATTCCTTCTTGCCCTCCCTGGGAGAGCAGTTGTATTTTTCTGAGGAACGCTCTCAAACACAGAGACTGTGTGACCTTCAGCATCTATCCAAGGCCTGTTTACTTCTTAGCCCTCTTGTTTAGGCAGGTACCTGCCTTGCTGTGACTCACTTACAGTCTGCTGGAGTAGCCTCCATGCTGAGTCTACTGATTAGCCAAAGATTCATTTTATCAGCAGATGAGGTTATGAGGTTGTCTTAGCTACACTCCCCAGCAACCTGCTTGATACTGATTTCATTTGCAGTAATAGTACCATAAAGTAAGCGGCCTTGCCTTTGTTATTTGCTTTAAAGTAATCAATGCAGTGTGCAACTCATTCACTCTGAGGCTTAATCAAATTAACTATATTTGTTCGCCACTTATTGCTATGGATTTCAGTCCCAATTAAGCTCCTAATCCATGAAGCTGTTTTCTTTCTGGAATACTATGGGAAAGGCTGTTCCCACCTCCTCCCCAGTCTCTCTCACACAGGGTTATGTCACTTGGAAAGCTGTTTCCCTAAAGAAGATGCAGTTACTCCTGCTATCAAGTTGCCAAAACTCAATGCCATCGAGATTCTCATTAAAAATATAAATAATTTGAAAAAGGCTAAATAAATAACTCCAGAAGGGTAGTCAGTTAGTTGAGCTCATCAGAAATATGTTGGCATATGCCAACACAGAATCTCATTTTCTAAGGATGCCTTAGTTTTTAGGGAAACTTCAGCAATGTGTTTATGAAACCAGATTGCTTTAAGAGGCAGTAATTCTCTCTAGCTGGCAATACTGTGCTTCCCTGAAGAAACTGGAGGCATGCTCTCTTTGTTTTGGTCTAGTAATCCTCCACCGAAACTTCTAAACTTTTTATTAAACTTAATTACATTTGGCAGAAAGATGGAGACTTCAAAAATACCGTTTTCACGCAGTAGTTGGAAACAGCTGGACAGGGAGGTGAGAGGCCCAAGTTAGTGCTCAAAGAGCAAGAAGCTGTATATGTATGAGTTTAACCACATCTTTAGTAGACAACAGGAAAGCTGCTCTGGACAGAGTTGTAAAGAGTCAGAAGGACCCACTGTGCTCTGCCATCCTCATTGCTGCTACCAGCACAGAAACAACCTGCTTCTTGCAGACCCCTCCAAAGCTCCTCTCACAGTGGCACTACCCACACCTCAGCCCTGTAAGGAAGTGGACTCCTCTGCTGAGGATTGAAAACTTCCAATTCTTGCTGAAGTTGCACTTCATGTTTTATTTCCAACATAGCCCCATATTTTAAAAACCTCAGTGTTTTCTTTCTGTGGTTTTGCTGGATCAAATTATTTTGGACTCACCATGATTTAGTGGATAATTTTGGTCATCTGATATAAGCTTGTTTAATGCAGGAAGGGTTTTCTCTGAAAGAGATTGTCTGTAGTAAATAAGTTTAAGCTTGTGCTTAAGAGCAGCAATTAATATTTGAAAGAATGACAACTCCTATTAATACAGTCATGAAATGGCCCAGGGAGATCAACATTGACTATGATTTGTCGTGAACGACTGCTTCTTTTGAGAAACGCTAGCCTTCAACACCTCACAAAATCACATCATTTCGAACCTGCCCAAGAAAAAGCAAATATCCTTATTTTTCTGGTTGATTTCTCAGGATTGTTCAGTTAAGCGTAACCATTATCAACCATGTCTTTGCATTTTGCCTAAGAAAAGTATATTAAAATTCTTTAAATAAAATACTGCAAAATTTAGATGAATAGGAATCCCTATAATAATCCCTAGGGCTTATTAGTTTTTTTTAAATCAGAGATTTTTTTTTTTTCCTAGCCATATTTTTGAAAGGCAAGGGAACAGCACTGCAGGGACATTATTCAATGTTGCTTATGAAAATTCTTCTTGAAAATATTTAGATATTATGCCTCCTACCCAGGAAGTCCCACTTAATTTATATTATGCATTTCTATATTAGCCAAAATCTTATGTACCTATGCCAGCCAATGCAAACGCTACAAAAGGTTGTCTGAGTACATCTGCAGTCACTGAGGCATCAAAAGTGCAAATAAGAACTTGGGCAGTCATGCTGCTCGGAGGCTTTTCTGCTTACAGTTTAAGTAGGATTAAAATAGAATGGACTGCTACTCTCAAAACTCAAGCATACAAGTACATATCTACGTGCTTTCACTTTTATGAGAGCTGTAGAGTTGATGAAAGGAACTCCAGCATGCCCTCACTGAAAATGTCTGGTTAAGCACACATCTAAAAGCTTTCCCATATAGTGATCACAATGCATAAAGCTGGCCAAGCGGAGAATATTAGGATGAGGAATTTTTGATTCAACAACCTCATTTGCCGTAAGTATAACTGCAGTAGTGACTCCCCAGAGGCAGCAGCATTTCAGAGAGGCATCTCTGATTTCGGCGTACAAACGCACTTGTCAAAGGCATCAGCCAGAAGCGCGTCGCCGTCACAGCTCAGTTATCATTATTGCCTTCCATGGCGATTACGGGTGAGCACCATCTACAGCGTGCGCGCACACACCGACAGCGCTGCCTTCCAGCCAGCACCCACCACCCTGCCTGCGGAACAGAGGGACGGATCCTGATTGATTTTAAGCACTTCTAAGTACCCGTACAAAACATTACTACCTCAAGTCTAACGTCTTAAAATTTGTATGGTTTAAATTAAGCCATTAAATCCATACTTACTCAGTGCATAAGTGTCCTGAATTCCTGAACAGCTCTCTAAATCAAATCTTTCCCAGATCAAATCAATCATTTTAAGACTTTTTTTTTTTTTTTTTTTTTTTAAGTCTAAGCAGGTGACTTTCCAGGGAAACCTGTGGAGCCATGGAGTTTGAATTGCCATTAGAAGACTTGTTTTGCTCTCAAAAGCTGCCAGGTGTAAGGACCATCTCACCTCAGTAAGAGTCCAGGATAAACAGGACTCAAGTCCCTGCTGCAGACCAACTCTACTCCAGACAGCAGAGTACTCCCCAGGTACCCCATGCCACCTTCATTCCTGGCAGATACAGAACCTCTGCTACTTTTCAATGAACTTCCTAGAGAAAGAGAGTTATGATGTTTTCCTCTTCTTTGTCCTAATCATTACACACAGCCTGACAGTATTTCACGGTGGTGCAAGAATGAAATGGAGCACGTTCCTGTGAAGTGCTCCATTAGCAGCACCAGAAAATGAAAAGGTATCACAAAGTGATCAGCAGTGACTCACTGTCTTCTCTTGGCTAGAAAAAACAAGGGGAAAAGAGGAGAGGAATTATGAAGCAGGTACAATAATTGTGAACGTTATCAAAGGAGAAATGTGGAGGAATTCTTCAGCCTTCATACAAAACCAGGCAATGGGATTGCAAATCATGTTAGAAAAGTCAAGAAATAGATTTTGTATGTTGAAATAAAAAATCTGAACTCCTCACTCATTTACCCCAATCTGTGTTTATCTCCCCAAAGGCCCGAGTCTGGCTTCTTGCGTCTTTCTGCCTCTGTTCTCCTTGTCTGCCTCATTGAGACAGGTGACACTTCGATCCCAGTGAAGGCATCTCCAGTTAACAGAGACGCCCGCAGTCCTCACTGCAAACATCCACAATTACACCCTCTGATGAAGGCATTCAGAGGGTTACTGAGAGAGTAAGGCTGGCCTCAGTCAGATTTCCACTGAGAAATGGACAACTCTGGAAATACTACACATGCTGCAAATGAAAAGGCATGTTAATACACAGAATAACATCATCAGGATTTTTTTTTAAATCCTCCCCTAACCACTGCAGAGCTTTCTGAACCTGAGCAAGGTAAGTATGGCTCAGGAGCTATTTCCCATGCCAAGGAGAGAGATACACTGACTCTGTAAAACCAAGCCAGAGAAGAACTTTCAGACACAAGTAACCCACAAAGCCAGCCCTCCTCCTCTACACTGCAGCTAATGCTGAACTACTCAGTCCCAACACCACTATGCAGACAACAGCACAGGGACTGAGCTCAGCCATCAGAAAGTCGTGCACTAAAGTGGCAATCAGATCATCAGCAAGGCACAACCAAAGTGCCTGGTCTAGGTCCCTTTGCCCAAAGGTCCCTTTGCCCAAAACTCAGTCTGCACAAAGATTTGATAGCACCTATCTGAGAGCTATGCATTCCTAGCCAGGAAATCTACTTGGTAACACCAGATCAGTGCATTTTTTGGGCACTGCAAAATAAATATAAGAAGTTGCATTTTTATGCTATTCTAAGGGCTGACAGACAGCGCTGTGAAAATGTAGCACCATAGCTTTCCTGCACAGGACCTTGAGCTCCTTTCTGCACCAAGATCATGGAATGGTTTGGGTTGGAAGGGGCCTGTAAAAATCATCTAACCCAATCCCCTTGCAATGAGCAGGAAGACCTTCAGCTAAATCAGGTTGCTCAGAACCTCATCCAACCTGGCCTTGAACACTTCCAGAGATGGGGCAACCATCACTTCTTTTCGCAACATGTTCCTGTGCCTTAACACCCTCATTTAAAAAAATTTCTTCTGGATTTACAGCCTGAATCTACCCTCTTTCAATTTAAAGCTGCTACCCCTTGTGATATCACTACACGACCTCATAAAAAGTTTGACAGCTTTCTTGTGTATTCCCTGTAGGTACTGGAAGGCTGCTGTAAGGTCTTCCTGCAACCTTCTCTTTTCCAGGCTGAATAACCCCATGTCTCTCAGCCTTTCTTCATGGGAGAAGTGCTCCAGCCCTCTGATCATTTATGTGGCTCTCCACTGGACTCAGTCTGTAAGTATCCACATCATTCTTGTGTTGGGGACACAGAGCTGGGTGCAGCACTCCAGTGGGGTCTCACCAGAGCAAGGGGGCAGAAACCCCTCCCTCACCCTGCTGGCCACACTGCTTTTGGTGCAGCCCAGGATAAAATTGGCTTTCTGGGCTGGAGCACACACTGTCGGATCATGTCCAGGTTTTCATCCCTCAGCACGTGCAAGTGCTTCTCAGCAGGGCAGCTCTCAATCCGTTCATCCCCCAGCCTGTGGTGGTACTGAGGGTTGTCTCAACCCGGGTGCAGTACCCTGCACTTAGCCCTGTTCACCCTCATGAGGTGCACATGTGCCCATTTTTTGGGCTTGTTCAGGTCCCTCTGGATGGCATCCCAATGTGTAAAGATCTGTGAAGCCACTCTGTTAACCTGTTCCAACAAGGCTTGTGGTGCCAACACTTGCCTACCACAACGGGCCTGTCAGCTCCTGAAGTTCACCCGCTCTGCTCCTCATGGTTGGTACAGCATCAGAAGGAATGGGGACCAGGACCATGTCAGGGGCAGCTCTGAATTCAAATTCCTGCTATCTCTGCTGAGCATCTGTACATGTGCAATTCCATGGACTCCCTGCCTTCCTGCACCTTTTTCTTCCTTTTTCGTATCTGTCAGCTAAACCAAAGATCCAAATGTGAAATGGAGCACTTGGGAAAATTATGTGGGTTTGTGGTATTCCCTGGAGGGCTCTGGTCTGTGAAGCAATGAATGGTTTATAATGAGTCATAAATATAGTACTTTCACCAGTGACAGGATCCTATTCTGCTATTCATATAATGTAAAGGCAAACTGCCCATTTTCTACAGATCAGTAATCTGAAATCTCAAAGAGGGAAAGAAAAATAAAGAGAAAGCATCTCTAGGTACAAATTAAGCAGACAAATATGCAAGACAACATACTTAGCAGTAGGTTTTGGAACTTTGAATAAGAAAAACAGGTGTGAGTGTCTTTTAATTATTTTGAAATATAATACTGTAACAGCTAGATGAGAACAGAGGCATCATATTCAGGAGAGGAAATGAGGATGCAGCTGCACTTATGATCACTCCTCATTTTTGTGACCCCTTTGCATCACTTCTCCTGCAAGGCACATCCTCAGATTCTACTGCAGGATTTACAAATTAGAGCCGTCTACAAAAATCGCTGCCCATCCAGAAGAGGTGAGGCTTTCTTCCTCCCTGTGAGTCACCTCACATCACAAACAGCTGAGCTCTGGCTTACCTACTCAGCCACAACATTCCCACTGCCTGTTTGCCTGCTTCTGCTAATAATATCAGCTTCCATTACTTTGACAGCATGCTTGATATAGAGATCTATTGTATCCAAGCTGGTAAGTAACCAGCTTCCAGCTTGTCTGCTGCACTCTGCGCCTGGAAAAAAACTGTCAGTCATCCTCCTTTAAAGCAGCATTTGCATAAACCAGATGGACCATTCCATCTCTGAAATCACACCCACAGCGTGTATCCAGTGCACATGGCAAGTTTACATGGGTTAAATTAAGTGGCAGGAGACAGATTGCTGATTTCCAGTAATTACATGGGCCATCTTCCTCTGTTTTCTCTGCATAAAAGAGGAACACACTTTTCATATTTCAGGCTGGAAAAAGTCCTGCCAGGGTTGTCCTCATTGCAGCCTGTTTCTAGTGATAAGCCCCTCTATGTCCCTGCACCATACCGATGTCAAGAGCAAATAAAGAACAGGGCATCGCATGCCTGCAAATGCAAACCACTGTTGGCAGCAGTTCCCAAAAAAGGCCCAAGGACTTCTTTGCTGCCCAGACCACACACAGGTAGTAGGCATTTGAAATATTAAGCACAAAGACATTCTGAATTAGTTCAATGCCTTGATTAGAGGGATGTAGCAGAGGGATTTAGGGACATTGAGGGACAAGGGTATAAGTCCTTGCTGTCATCTTGCATGTCTTTACTAATTTTCCTGAGCTTTGGATCAGTACTGCAGCATGCACCAATGGAGACTTTTGGATTAAAATATGAACAAAGGATGTGGGACAAGCATATAGATTGAATCAGTGGAGTTTGCCTGCACTCTAAGAACCCAAATAAGCACAAAGCTCCAGCAGAGCGCTGAGCAGAGATATGAACGCCAACACATTTCCAAGGCTGAGAAAGAAAGATTCCTTCTTGATGTTCTTCCCAGCTGTTGCTGAGAAGTTTTGCTGGATTTTTCCGCCTGTATTTGCCAAGAGACCTTTCTAGAAAATTTGTATATGGATATTACCCACTTAAATTGGAAGAGAAGGAGGAGAAATCATGGCTCAAGTGAGAGGATTCTCTGGTACTAACATAACTAAAAGAAAGCAAGTGTCATCAATGAAAAGAAATGGCTGAGGTTTTTTCCAAAGTAGGTGGCTATAGTCACTTTTTTTCTCTTTGATGAAGACTGCTCAAAGCAGTGTTGAAAATCAGATTACTTATTTTGGTATTTCAGTCCATCCAAACAGGAATTGAAGACAGACTCAACTAAGCAAAAAAGAATCATGAATATTCCCATGTGCTTTGTACTTCAGAATTTCCCCCCTCCTCCAGTGTCCATTTTCATATAAAATGTTTACACTCACATTAGAATAGCAAAACCAGAATTTATTTTCTACTGACAGTGGTTTTTTGAATTTTCATTTTCATTTCCAGTAAAGTTCCTATTTCCAAAATAACTTAAGGTTTTTTCCCCCATCCTTCTACAATTTCCTCTTTTTTTTTTTTTAATGTGCTTTTTTGTAATTTTAGACTGCAGTTCCAACAGCAACCCCCTGCTTCCTTGCAAGGACTTTCAAAAACCCTGAAAGAGTTATGCATCCAACTCCCAGGCATATAACTTGTTAAAGCATCGTTGAAAGTCCCAGCCCATATGGAAAGCAAAAACAGTTTTCCAGAAGCAGACTCATGATCCATCAGAAGGCCAGTTTTCCACAATTTGCAGCCATCAGTGGCTCCCAGTACTGTAACTAGCTCCACATGTGAGCATTCCCATCAGCACCAAGAGAACTGGGCAGAGCTTGAAGTTAACAGTAATTATGCAGATCTTACAGAACGTTTCCTGTCTTTCCATCTCTGAGAGATATTACTAAGAAGGTCAGTACTTTTATTACCATTGTAGAGATGAGGAAATGGAGGTGATACGACTGGGCCAACCTGAATGTCAGAGCCAGGATAAATACCATGACAAGGAAAGGCTACTGCTTATTATCCTGCTTGTAAAGTGCTTAATTACTGAAGTCTCATAAGAAAATATATGATAGAGAATTCATTTCCCTGTTCTCCCTCTTTCCTGAGCACTGATTCCAGCTAATCATCATTCATCCTTCGTGCCAGCACATGAAAGTTTACTACAGAGAGAATAAAAAGAGTATTTATACAGCTAAAGAAGGATTTACATAGCTGGTTCCTTAGGAGCTTTTACCATGTCCCAGATCAAAAATCAAGTTTTAAAAAATTGTCTAAATAAATACGTATTTGCCTTATAGACTGTAATAGCTCATTCAGAGCCCTGATGGTGCAGTGAGTAAACAAACTTCACTCTTGGATATTACTACAGGACGTCCTGACTCATCCACAGGTGTGCAGGACCACTCCCCTAAACCACCACTGCTCTGGAGTTCCCACTGCAGAGGTTTTGCTTCTCATACCAGACGGACCACGGCAGGAGGAGATGCCACATCTCCTGACAATCTCAGACCTACCAGGGATACCCTGCTGCTTGCTATGCCTTTCCCACCCCTTGGCAAGCCAAAAATCACATGTTGGCTTTCACTTTAAATAACAGGTCTGCATTGCATCTGTAGTGCTGTAAGAGAGAGGGCTTGCTCCCTGGCTCATTTGTTCTCATTTGGGACAACTAGGCACCTAAACCACTAGAAATACACTAAGGGTCAAGTCTTTTTATCAGCAGCAGAGGCTTCTTGCTGCCTGCCCTACAAGTTTGATAATTAGAATCCAACCTTCTGTAGCAAAAGGGCTATATATATATCTTAGATCTAGCTCATCTTCCACTGCCACATGACAAGAGTTAGTTTAATGTTAAAAATTATGTTGTTTCAGGCCTTCATGCTTCTGGGCACTGAGAAGAGAGTAGGCAGAGCTGTGAATATGTAATCTTGGCATGATTTTCACTTTCCATTTCCTTTACTGGCCACTAGTGGGATATTACAACAAATATATTTCTGGCAGAACCAGTTCTGTAAGAGATTTCTATCTCCTTTTGCTTAATTATTTTTTGGCTTGGGCTTTTTCCTGATTATATTTAAATTAATTGTGAGATGAGGGGAAGATTTCTTTGAGTTTTTTGGTCCCCAAAATAATGAAAATACTTTAAAAAATTCTGTCTAGTGCAGGCACATCCAGAATGCCCATGAGATAATTTATGAAAGTTAGCCAAAAACTTCTCAGGTTTTTGATGCCTTTTAGATCTCATCATCATTCTCCTCTCATTTCCATGCCAGAATCAAGAACTTCGTTGCTTTAAACAAAGTACTGGCTTTCTTTTAAAGCCCATATCAGATGCATATCCCAGACCAGAGAGGCAATAGCCTGTGTTCACCTTCTGCTGGTTCAGGTACCAACACAACATTCAGTGCTCTGCACTAATGATGGTCAGTGTTATTAATTCATGTAACACAGGTTTGGGGTTTTAACTAAATTATTCACAATCCTGGGCTGCTCCATACAGCAACTCCCCCAGGATTTTAATTTAAAACAAACAAACAAAAAGAAGGAGTCTCTTTCAACTTCTAGCCACTTTCTTGCCTGGGGTAGCAGGAGTGTTTCCTGCTGTTAGTTCATTTTGTTCAATAGCTTTTTCCATGGACAACTTCCTCATACCCGATAGTCCCCAGTGCTCCACAACTACCTGTTGGTAAATACTGCTGGCAGAGAACCTGGCACCTAATTTAATGCACCTATGTAATGTGTGTGTAAAAATGACCAAAAAAATTGATTTAGCTATTACAACAGCCAGAGCATTACCTCTCTTCTTTTTGTAGTCTGTTGACTACAGATGGTGCTGGAAAACCCCAATGAAGGGCTCGTGCAATCTGAAACAGGAGGCATGTATTTAACATTTACAGCAAGAAATGCAAACACCAAATGCAAATAAATAGGATTTCCCACAGGCCCCTTCTCTTTTGCTTCCCAGTGAGTTCTTTCTAACTAAAATGTTGGTTTTAGTATTGTATCTGTGTGATACAATAAGCCTTACACAAATTGCTGCAGAAAGTCTATGGAAATGCACATTTAGATTATATGCCGTTACAGAGCTGGTGTTTGGGGAACCATCTCATAAAAATGTAGTTTGCACCCTTGGGGCTTCGTTTATAGGGGATCTAAGCAGCATTTTATCTGATTAGAATCAAGTTTCTGCCATGATTTTTAAGTTTACTCTGTTGGCTTTGGTATCTCTGACTACACATTTTTCACTTCCTGCACTAGGCAGTGTTTAGAAAGGCACCTTTTTCTCTATGAATTACTTGAAATAGCTTGAAAAGACATAGCAAGCAATTAGATTACAACATTTTATAAACACTAGCAATCCCTTATACAGGAAAACATGCAAGGGGGTGATCTGGGGAAAGTACGCAAGGGGGAAAAAGAAAATTATTCTAAAAAATCCTACAAAATTATTTCATAAGAACGTGCTTTCATATTTTACCATACATTTTCCCCAACTTATAACTAATTTTACTTATCAGATATTATCTTTCTCCCTCAGGAATTACTTTCCTTTTCAGTTTTTTTCCCCAAAGGCATACCATGTCATAAATTATCTTCTGTGTAACATGATGATTTTAGATCAACAATATTCCTCTTTTACAGGGGCCTCAATACTTCTGAATCAAAACACTTTTCATGTTAGAGGAGCCTCTGAGTCATCATTCTGCTGGAATTTAGGGAACGATTAGCGGCCTCAGTACACAGGCACGGAGTCTGCTCTGGCTAAGAGGCACGGGCACAGTCATTCAGCCAGACACAAGCCACTGCTCCAGTCTCCACAAGACTTTTGCTAACAGGCAAAGCACATGATGGACTTTGATATCAGCCAGTCACAGTTCAAAATTATAGAGGAAATTTAAGAGCAACTTTGGATGCCTTACTTAAACAAATTTATTCTGTCACCTTGCGTATGCAGTATTTCTTTGTTCAAGTTAAATCCTTTATAACAATTTGAGAGGGGAAGTTGAAGGGCAGACTGCTTTGGGAAATATGGGTGCTTAAACCATGATGAGGCACATCAGCTGATCCAGCATCTTCCAGAATTCCCTTTTCAAGCTCTCCTCTCACTACCAGGCTGATCTCACTCGCTGATGGCCACTGCTGCCCAAGTTGCTTGTGGCTCTCATTTCAGGGACACCCTGCACTGGTCTGCACTATTTGTGCAGTTAGCAGGTGTGCTGGCATTCGCTCATGCATAGAGAGAAGGAGATAAGCTAAGAGTAGCAGGCTAGGCTTGCTATTGATTCAGTTAGCAGTAATTTATGGAAGATGCTTGCATAAAGTTCATTGCTTAGTTTCTCGGACAAAGATTTGTCTATTAAAAAGAGTGTTGCAGGTCCAGGGGTGCTGCAGTAAATGCAGATCAAGACTCTTTCTCAGCCCCTGCCGTCCCAGAAATGGCCCCTGGAGGAGAACGATCCTCAAAAGTACCCAGTCTTCTGCTAGCAGTAAGAGCACAGATGGATGAGAGCAGGCAACTGGCTCAAGCAGACAAAAGAACACTAAAGCAAATTAACCTTGACATAACTTCTGTAAGGCTTAAATTTTGTTTAAAAATTTAGATAAATTAAAGATATTCTCCAGGTGTCCATGGAGCCTTTAGACTCTGACTAATTTGATTTTCATCTGTGCTGGAGACACAGTGCCAACACTGACTGCGTAGGTGCCCTGAAATCTGGGACAGTGCTGCACTGATCACATACAAATTCAGACAGGACCTGTATATCAGTATCAGATAGCTCAGTCTTCCCAGCCATGACTCAATTCACTCTTAAAAGCCTTCATACCACAGAAGTATACTGACTGGGAAAGAAATTTGGGGTGGACTTCCAATCACTTTTCTTGAGATTACATTGAACACACATACTCACATAATCTCATCTTACACTCTTAAGTTAGGTGCCAAAATTATTCAACTGATCAGACTGCTGGAGGGTGCTCAGAACACTCAGTCAATCTGCCAGTTTCATGTCAGCCTCTGATGGAGATGTCCCTTTTGCCAGCTACAGTAGGAGATGTGAATTATCTCTACAAAGTATCTCACCTCAGTCTTTCAACTAATTCTGCTACTAGACATCTTGCACTTTATTCTCGAAGTAGCTCAGCAAAATTAAAGGAGTTGGAAACATTGTTAAGTCTGATCCTGCACCTGAAGCCCACAGGACTGCATCTGCTGTCACACTATCAAGAAGCAGGGCACAGGAGTGACTCCATCTCCTTGCTCTGCCTCCTGCAGATTTACTGGGTAAGGGAGAGTCCCTGCTGTGAAAACTTTACAATCTGTAGAGAAACTGCACAAACCAAACCAAAGAAACCAGGGATAAGGACACGTAGCAAGCTGGGACTAGTGTGGATACGGACACCTGCAAGCCTTGATTTGGGTGTTCAACTACAGCACCAGGAGAAATGCCTCCCAAAAAAATGAGCCATCTGCTGGATCTACTGTTTGCATTCAGGTGCTGAGTGACCCTCAGTGGGATTGTATAAAAATTCTGCCCAGTGGACATGACATTATTGCACAACAGAGGAGCACTTTTAGAGGGTTTTTCCTCTGATGCTTTCTGGAAAGCATGAGCAATTGATTCATATTGCCCCAAATGCTTATTAGAACCAACACCATTTTAAACGCCTGTATGACAGATGCACATGATTACCTGCCCAAGAAGTCACTGCCACATTACTCGACATGTTTGAGCAACAAGGTCCCAAACTGAACTTGTCCCAAGCCCATGAGAAGGGATGAGTGGGGAACGTGAGGGGTTGAAGAGAGAACCAATAAAAAATTTTGTCACGTGCATTTGAGTAAGTAATTGAAGAGGGGAGATTTTTTCAGGCAGAAACAGATTCGATTCCCTGAATAAATTATACATTGAAAATCATTCACCCAACTTCAATAAATAGAGAGAGTCTCTCTTTTCTTTTTGGGAAAAAAAAAAAACACAACCCTATGATATTCCACAAAAGCCAGAAAGGAAATATTAGTGATATTATTTACACTCAAACAGAACGGATTATTCACAGGGTGCCGAAAGAAATCTTTCCAATTAAGTGATGCATCGTACTGTCAAGAAGCCAAATTTTCAGAAGGCCTCAGCACCCAGCAACTCCTGCTGAGAGCAGTAGCCTATTGAAAATCTAGCCACTTTATGGACATGCCTAAATAAGAGCTGGCGGGTTTGGAAACCTGCCCCTGCCTTCCCCTGCTCAGCCACTGCGCACTCCTCCTTACAGAGGCCAGTGCATACAGCCGCCTGTGCTCTCTTCAGTGTGTCTGCAGAGTGATAATCTGCAGCATCTTCAGATACAGCGAAGGAGAGTATAACGTGAAATCCCTGCATCCTTGTCACCCTCCCAGGTTTTTCCAAATCTCCACAGGGGGCAATGCGGCCCTCTCTCTAGGGGCTGAATGCTGGCAAGAAGAAAGTTGCAAGACCAGAAGAACAGACTCTCAAGTTATAATAAAGCTGTCAGGGTTGACATACAGTATCTACTGCTTTTCCATTCTCCATCTCAAGCAGGATGGAGGGATTATGTAGATGAGCCACTATATTGTGTCAGGATCAGAAACATTGTCCTGTATGCTTGGCATAGCCTGAATTCGTTTCTATATCCTTGAATGCCCACAGCTATGAACTGTGTTGGTGGGATAAACACCTTAACAAAGCTGTTTAGCAGATTTAGTAAATGGTTCTGGCAGGCAAAAACACTTCTAGTGAATGGGAGAATGTGCTCTCATCCCCCTTCCTCACTTTCAAAGCTTTGAAGTTTTATTTATGATGTATGTAAAAAATAAGACACTTGATCGGGGCTCATGAGCTCTTAAAGCTACGCTGCTTCTTTCACATGAGAACAGAAATGTCATCCCAGCTGTAAAACCTCTTCCACTTCCCAGCCACAGAACAAGCCACCACAAGCTTTTCACTGATAGTTCATCCCTGCATACATCCACACTTTCGGAGGGATGAAGAAAAAGGAGGGAAGCTTTTGATGCAGCAGCCCCATTCAGGTAAAGAGAAGCCAGGTGAGGCCCTTCATTTCCCTCTCCCTAAAACACATGTTCTAGAAAGGAGGCAACACAAACCCTCAGCCTCCTAAAGCTATAGAGTTCAGAAACCAAGGAGTTTATATGGATTCTGCAGGACTGAGTCCTTATATTAACACAACTGCTGGGAGCAAGTCCTATCATTGTTTCACTGCTGTTTCCCCTTGTGCAAAAGTTCAGGCCCAAGAAGGCATTTTTCGTGTGCAAATATAGAACCAGTCCTGGTCACTCAGGCACCCAGAGCCACTGCAGCTTTCTCACCCAGTCCTTACATCTGCATTTCATTTCCACCACCATAACACGTGGTCAGGACAAACACTCTGTGCGAGGTCTGACCTCACCAAAGGCTCCTCTACANGCCACCCCACTGCAACAAATATGGAAGACATAATTACGTCCTTTAATATTATTCCTTTCCTGATTGTGCTCTCCCAAAGTCAGATAAATTATATTTTAATAAATAAATAAATTATAAATTATTCCAAAAAGGGATGAAAAGTAACACGTGCTTAACCTGAAGCTTCTTAATGGAACAACTGTACTAAAAAACATTACACATTTTTACCCACTACAGTACTGTGATGAAACTGAAGCCATGAGAATTCATCCCCAACTGATCTCTTTTAAGAAGGTTACATCCTAGTGCAACCTGAAGTATTAACAAAGCAAAAGCTTGGGCCAGATGAAGCCTGAATACAGTAGAGGGGTGCTTTATCAAGTTATCTCAGTTCCTTTCCTGCACTGGGAGCACCGCAGTTGATTACACCATGGACTGCTAAAAAGCAAGCATTGTAATTTGATTGTTGATCTGGTATCTATTCTTTCTCCTTTGTGTTCCTCACAGGGAGAAAAATAAGAGGTAATAGCAAATCAAAACAAAGAAAGCTTTTAAATACCAGGCTAACACATTACCTTGTCTTCCCTGTTTTGTTAGTATTTTAAGAAAGAATTGACAGATTTGACAAGATGGGTATCAGAAGAATTCGAAAGAATGCCAAAGCTACAGGATCTAATCAAGACAGACTGTACAGCCAGCTCCGGCAGAAGAAAGGGCTCTGTGCAGGTGGGCTGCATACTAAAACTCAGAAGGGCAGGCAGTCACTGGAAGTTTTATCCCTGATTTTAAGGAAACAGAGATCGATGATTAGTGCTGAGAATCTCTCCAAACAACCAACCAACCAAAAAAACCCTTCTC
>VYZQ01042611.1:11816-31807 GCA_013400655.1 Mystacornis crossleyi | reverse complement strand
CCAAACAACCAACCAACCAAAAAAACCCTTCTCCTTGCACCTTACCTTTCGCTGTTAGGCAACCCACCCACCCACTCTTTCTTCTCTCCCGAACCCTGATTATCTCCATAAACCTCCCATACAGGCCGGCTGAAGCAGTGGCTGATAGGAGGTCTTTGTCATGAATGCATCTGAAAAATGGCAGGCTTCTTCACAGCACATTGCCTCAGGAGGCTAGGTCCACTAAGAAGATCATCCGAGATCAGTTTTAATTTAGCTTCTCTGTATGACTACTTTGTTTAATAAACTAATTTAGTTTACTGTGCAAACAAAACCACACGTCTGGGAAGATGAACAGATTCATGGGATGGTTTCAGGAGAGGCCTTCAACCACAAAGCTGCACAAGAAACTAATGACTTGGACTGTCACAATCTCAAATAATATCTCCGTGATGCTACTTAAGTCCAGGCTTATTCCTCACACATTTCTTTGAGCGAGGGAAAGATGACAGACAAACAGTAAACAGAGTTAGTAAATAGACAGAGTAAACATAGATAGTAAATAGAGATAGATTAATAGCAAAGAGAAAGTGATTAATAGTAAATAGTGGTAAATCCATTTGTCTTATACTTTAGCTGCAGCAGGACCCTGGTTCAAGAAGGCGCTTGGGCACAATTAAGTGCTCTTTCTCCACATTTCTGTATTGTATTAGCTGGTTTCCTTGTAGGTTCCTTGTCACAACCACATTTCTCATTCAGTGAAGAGGAGGTGGTCTAAGGCAATTTTACCTACTTGTTCAGCACCTCTTCTCTTCCCTGTGATCCCTTCTCTACAACAGCCATTCACCACACACCCATATTCACTTCTTCCTCATTAGTCTCTGCCCAGGCTTTTTCCAACTAGACCCTACTCTGCACCAGTCTTACTAGTCAGAGTCCTCTCTCACAGCTTTCGCCCCAGGTTCTGTACCTGATGACTGTTTTCTAGAGCCCTGTGTCTGCTCTCCAGGAGAAAAAAAATTACAGTAGCTTCCTTTGCTGGATGCCCCATGAGCAGAAAAGGTGCAGGAGCTGGTGCGGGACTTGGTGACATGTTCAGGGTTCCTAGATGAAACCACTAGGAGAAGAAAACGGAGCAGCAGCAGGGTCATATGCACTGGATCCAAGTCTCTTCAGTAACCATGCCCAAGCAAAGACTAAGATTGAAGTATCTTCTATTCTGTATTCTGGAAGGGGCCCAGCCAAAAACCTGGGTCTCCATGGTGTTCAGTGCAGAGACATGGGAAAACTGGGGAAAAAAGTGGAAAAGTTAAGAAAAATAGCAAAATTTCTCCAGGCATTTCTGCCCCTGCAGCATGGCACTTAACACTGAAGTCGGTGGCAGGTGTCAAAAATTTATTATTGCCATATGCAAGTGATGTTTCCCTGATATCCACGCAAATGCTGCATCCCTCCTTTTGATTTCAGTAAGATCCCTCGGAGCCTTTCTCTGAGTAATTACTTGCTGAGTGTCAACAGATACTTTAGCTTCACATCATCCATAAAGGAGCCTAAACATCAGAGGCCAAAGAAAGCTGCACCCCTTTTGTGTATAAGCAATGATCTTTAAACAGTTCTCAAGCACTCTCAACAATTTGCATTCCTTTTTTTGCAAAAATAGGACGATTCCACCCGACAGATGGTAGGTTCAGAAGAGCAACGAGTTTTTCAAAATCAAAAGGAAAAACTACAGGAAGGGATTTGGAGAAGCAGAAGAAAACATTTCATAACCTCTACAGACAGGAACCTATAGTAGCAAGTGAGAACTTCCATCTCACTTCTCATTCCAAGTACTTTTAAATGTTTCTGTGTATTGTAAATATCTCCTTCATGTCAGCCCCTGTAGCACTGCAGGTTTAACTACAGCAGGTTTATACATTACAGATACAAGCCATGGCTGATGAAATTCTGCTGAAATACAGTACAGCAAAACTGAAAAATTCAGTGGTTTCTCAGGCTTGATGCTCCCCCAATTAAAACCTGGTGTGAGAACAATCTCTTACTGTAACCCCCAGATTCAACTGTTTTTTTTTTTTACTACAGTGTATACTTTCCATGTAGAAATCCAGATCTCTAATTCTCACTTTACTCTTTCACATCTGACATCTTAATTCATGCCAGTGCAAAACAGGTTTGCTGCACCAGAAAATCAAAGTAGTTATTTTACCCTAGTTTAGATGAACCAAAGAAGCTCCCAGTTATGAAATATTAGGTGTTCTGCATTTCAGAGTTAGTGTCTAAGTTGCAACCTCCAAAGTTGACCTTAGAGCGTCTGAGGAGAGACAATTAGCATAGCTTACTATGTAAATATTCCAAAGTCATCATCCTTTTCAACCAACATGAAAAATTAGGATTGCAGATGCAACTCAGAAATGTTATTTGCAAGAGCAGATTTGTGTATTTTATTATTCGTATTATAGTTTCTGTTCGTACACTGACACCTGGGCAAGATACGCACATCACATCTTTTCTGAAATAGTTTCTAGATCTGATCTTAAATATAATGGGTTCCAAGGAGAGCTGGTTCGAATACTTTTTGCTAAGACAAATATTTTCCCAGGAACTCTTTTCAAAATACACATTGTATTCCAGATACCTCCATGAACTTTTTTTTTCCTTTTGACAAAGACAGACCTCTCAGATCTAGGGTCACCTTTTCTCTTCTTATTAGAAAGACCTGCAAGTTGAAGGTACAACTATTGATGCTATGTAGTATCATGAAAACATTCAGAAGTTCCTGGTTTTCAAAACAAGCACAAATTCTCAAACTTTTTTTTGAGACTTTGAAAGCTGTTGTGAAACCAGTCTGCTCCACTGCAGTGATCGTTTCCGAACCTTGAACAAGCCTTCTGTTTTCTTGTACATCCACAATTGTACAGGGGACAGAGGAGACAAATGCACAACAGCTCAATATTTTCATATCCAAAGCGAAAAATTAGAACTTGAGTTAACTCTGAATTTTTCTACTCTAAAAGTGGAATAACACCCCTATAGCCCCTTAGAACATTTCTGGCAAACCCATATTCTTAAGAATGTTTTTTAATGGAACAATGACGTATAAAGGAGCTATCCAATATTGGGTGCTAAATACATGAGAGGATCTGACTGTAGTTTCCAAGATTATCCCTGAATCCAGTAAATTAAATCAATACTTAACATCTGTGAACTTTGATTGTCCCTTTGGGGTGAATCCAAAAACCTTTTGGCCTCCACTGATTAAGCAGACAGACAAAGAAAAATGGATATCGGTTGAGATTTGCACTGTCCCTCCATATACTCTTTTACTGGCAGAGATACTAGAACATGTGGTACTTGAAATCCACTTCTTTATTTTCCATATTAAACCACAACTGGTGTGAGACGAAGCCACGAATCTGCCAAATGAATCAATTCAGCATTTGCAGAATATAAAGCAAACCTGACAAGTAAAGCCGGCAGAGTGAAAGCAGAGACGCACTCAGAGCATGTGGCAAAGCTCTTGCTGGTGAGAGCAGAGGCAGAACACACCCAAGATTACCTGCAGAATTGATGCAAAGCAGAAAGCAACTTCTTAGGATAGGATTTTTCAAGGAATCTAAAATGTCAGGCACCCCAATCCCATTGTAATTCAGCTTATCAGAAGGTTCAAGCTGTTCCCTGAACAGCTGGGACCCAAAATTTCCATTACAGTTTTATGATTTGTTCCAGCAGAGATCTAAACTTTCTCTGACACCGGCTGGAACTCACATTGCACTGTATAACATCAGTGATACTAACAAATATTTGCTAATACTTGCCAATATTTGCTCTCACTGCTTTGTTAGTCTCCTTACTCTAAGCATCCATTTTTGATTACTGCTGCCACACTTGGGCTGATGACTGAAATTAACAGTCTGCCTGTCATCACTGGGCTTCACACAGATCTTGCAGAAAGTGCAGAGGCAAAGACAAAATTGTTCAGGTTGTCTGGAAAAAATTGCAGGCATTATCACTCTGTTTAAAGACACCTATCTCTGGAAAATGCCAGCTACAAATTAATTTCCATGTTGTCCCATTCTGATGAATAGGCAGTGCTTTGGGTTTATTCCACTTGCTTGTCTCTCAAACCATCAAGTAACATTTCTCCTAGCTAGTCAGTGTCTATTTTCCCACCTGGCAAACACAGGTTTGCTCACCACTGCATCTCCTTCTGTGCAAGAAGCTGGCATGCAACTGCTTGGTTTTGATTTCTTCCTTATTTTTATTAGCATAGTCTATGGCAGCTCAGTTTTGGGAGCCTGGTTAAAGTCCTTCCAGTGACCTTCTCTCCTGACACCTCGCTTGTCCAGCAGCAGCATAAAAGCTGTCCCATACACAGGCAGGTTTTAAATACCCATTCAGTGGAAGGCGGGTATGGCTGAGCACAGTCCTGGTAGTAGTCAAGGCAGTAATATTTTGGTTCAGGGGAAGGAACCCAGCAACTCAGAAGTCCATTTCTGGCTACCATACTACAACACTTTACCTCAACACAGTTGTTTTCTGGAGATACACTCGCCTACACCCTCAGCAGCAACCTGGCTGGGCTATAGTTTCTGTTAGGAATGGGTTTGATATGAGAAAGTAAACTGCATCTTTTTCAATACAATCAAGGATTGAGCCATCCTTCAGTTCCAAGAGCTGCCTTTGCTGTTGAAAGCAACAAAGATCAGAAATAGACTCTACTCTCACATCTTCAAATCCCAAAGGATTATGTGAGAAACAGCAGGTGATCTCCAGTCCTGCTCTATCCTCTGCACAGATAGAAAAGGACTTAAAAGAAAGAAACTGAAATTTCCTCCCTCTGCTTTTTATTTCCCCCTTCACTGCTTTTCAGTTTTAAAAAATGTGAATAAAATAAGATAGATAAGGGGATTTCACACCCTTCAAGCCACAAAAACATACAAAAAATAGAGAAAGGGGCTGGTTTACATAAAGAAACAAATAAATAATCACCATAACAACAAAATCAGCAAACAAGAAGTGGTTTTTGCCTTTTGGCTATTTTCTGATTTCATTTGAGATATAATAAAGCACTGGAACAGCTTGCTCAGAGAAGTCAGGAATCTGCCCATGTGCTGAAAAGAGTCCTGAGCAACCTGGTCTGAACATGGTGTTGGACCTGCTCAGGATGGGGTGGCTGGACTAAATAACCTCCTGAGTACCTCTGGTACATCTGCAGTACTGCCACTGCTGTTGCGCATTCTATCATTTATTTATGCAAGGTAACTTAAAACAGTTACTATTTTTGTTCAATATTTTTAAGCACGAGTATCACCAATATAAAGTAGGATCTCAAAGCAAGCCCTGAACCTCTGCTGGTTTGAGCTCCACCTAATTCAGAGCTGATGAGAAACCACCACGGAGAGCTGCCTTACAGATATACTTGTACTACTTTAGCCACAGCATCCTGTATGGGCTGGACAACTCTCTTAATTCCTCCAAGTGTAAATCACTCTTCAAACTAATGGGCTAGAGAAATTATAGCAGGAGAATGTTATTACCTTGCAGTGTTAAGATATTACCCTTTAAGATATCTGAGCAACAGAAGCCTCTGATTTATCTATGGAGAAACTACCTGCACAAATGCTAAGCTAAAAGAGGTGTATATTCATTCAAATTTCAGAGTTCATATCTGCACTAGGGAGGAAAAACACTGAGGTATCCTGCAAGGAAGTCAATACATCACTGCAGAAGACAAGTAAACCTTGACTGCAGTCTCAATCTCTCTGCCTTGGACTCAGTCAATGAGTAGGATGACCAGACACTGCAGACAGGCCATGACAGTAAAGGAGCTGGCAAGTCTCCCAAAAAATGTACAAACCTCGTTTGCTAGGCCAGCAAAATATTCACGGCTATCAAACTCAGCACCAGAGAGAGTGTGCTGTCCCCACCACATCCATATGGGGCACCCTTGGACTTGGAGAAGCGTCATTCCTTCCTCTGGCTATATCCCCAGGTCTGTGCCCAACCCACTTCAGATCAGGGCCAAATTCCTTTCTGCCTTTTCCTGAACTCATTAGATTAAAAGATACCCACATCCATCAGCTTCTTATCCACACTGTCTTTCCTCTTTTCTAATATGCAGAGGGAACAGCTCTAGATCTAAGAAGTACTTTTCTGGCCTTCTCTAGATCTCAGCCCTGCTCCCAGCCCTATAAAACAGCCCCATTGACAAAGCAAGCATTAATTCAGTGAATTGCTCTTTGCCATGCATGACTCATGCTGCTCACTACTATCTTACCTTTACCTCGATTTATTCCCTCCACCGACAACTCCTTACCCAAGTCAAAATTAAGTTTTTTTCAACAGTTTTCACCCAGGCTTCTGGAAAGCTCTCAGCACCCATGACTCCAAGCAGCATTTCAAAAAAGTGTAACTCACCTTTAACTGCACACATGAAAAGCTCAAAGTTTTTAGACCTGCCCAGCACAGTAAACAGAGGCAGGAATACATTTCGGCATTAGGGGCTAACCAGGAACTGCAGAAGCAGATCTCTGAAATAAACCTTCTCTTTGACACCATCCATGTTTAAATGGCAATGTTGACACAATTGTCTCACTCTTCTCTGTAACTGAGTGTTCCATTTCTGGTCCTTTATTACCAGTTTCAAGAATAATCTTCTGCCTTATGTGGCAGGGGAAGCAGGGCAGGCAGAAATCAACGTCTCTATTGAATGGGAAATTCTAGTAATTCAATCTTTTTTTTTTTCTTCACCCAGAATGAGAGTTCAGGAAAAAAAGATGTTTCATTTTTATTAAACAGTTTCTCAATTGAAATGATTTGTTTTACCTTGCTGCCTGAAGAAGTTGCACTCCCTTTTGCTGAGCCAAACACGCACCAGTCACGTTAATCCTGTTCCACCAGGCCTGCCTGAGACACAGCAGACTCACTGCTCCCTCTTTCAGCAGGAGCATGTGGAAATGCCACAAGCCACTTCAGATTCCACAGAATTGGGATGATGCATCATCTCCTCATATGCCGCACATATGAGTTCTTGATACAGAAAACTTCCAAATGACTTGGGAAAGCAGCTGCACACAAAACAGATCCACACTGACTGGCCTTCTTAATCAGTACAAACTCCCTTTCATTTAAACAAAATTAAATACTGTAACCTCTGTTTAACTCGATTTCACAACCTATTTAAGTCTTTCATTAATGTATCACAACATACATTGTTGTAAAATTACTTGCATCTTGGCTTTGTTACAAAAGCAGGTGGAGTAGCAAACTAAACATGTCTCCAAATCACAGTTAGGCCTCATTCCACACTGCTGAGCCTCAGCAGAGCTGATCCTCAGCTGATATATCCCTTCTGAGTCCACATTTCCAAGCTCATCTGTCTTGCCACACAATAACAATGTCAAGTCACTCAGATCCTTGCAAAGCACTACTTCACACAGCTCCCAGCATGGGGAATTTGATTTACTCTCCTTCTCAAGGATCTTAGCCTCCCCACTTCACCACTTGCTTGTAGAAACATCTCAGACTGCAAAGCAAAACTTCTATTTCTGTGGAAAACTATCTCCTCAGCAAGCAAGGAGGGGGGAAAAAAAGAAGCCAAAATACACCTCTTTATTTATGTTTTATGTTATAATTTTGCTGTCGCCAAACATTTTAGACAAAACATGAAAGCATGTGGCATTTTCAGCAGTTTATCAAAAACTGCGTTACCAAATACCCAGCTGTCATAGCATTGTTGTGCTTTTTGTTGAGAAATCAACCTTGCCCTGAAAGAAACCATGCCATTGTTCTCTACATTTATCCTGCTATGCCACAGGGCAGCTCCCAGCCTTACCAATCTGTGTGCCTGTGAAGTAGCCATTCCCCTGCTGAGACAGACATAGAGAAGTGTTGCTATTTTTCTTCCCATCAATGGGACTGCAGAGCCAATTGGAATCTCCCAATCTGGAAAGACCAGTGAGCTCCTGAAATCAGAGACAGAAAGTAAGAAAAAAAAGTAAACAATTGGTCTTCTCAGAGTTCTGGTACCAGCCCAAAACATCTCTACTTAGGCTTGGAGATAACAGAATAAATAAAGTCCTGCAGGAAAAGTGTTCTCCTATTTTATGTTCTTGCCCACTTGCTTGCTTCCCTATCATTAAATAATGGCAAGAAATCAGACAGCTTTTTTTCCTTTCCCTAGATACACATACGTTTTGGCATAGCATTTCAGTTCTACAAGTGTTTTTGTGATCCCTCTCCAGCCTGATTTTGCAGTTAGTGGTGTTTGTACCATAAAGTTGCCAAAATGCAAATTTTGGAGCACTTTAATCATAAAGATACTAAGTTTTCCATCATCTGACAACTTCTATTAAATCTTTCACAGAACTCATTTTCCTGACTCAGGGCAACCACAAACTACAGTATCCAAGTTGTAAATTACAGCCTTTTATACTATTTAAAAGCCCAAATCACCTAATTGCTAAAGAGATTAAGTATTTAAAAATCATTTTTCTCTCCAACCTTTCCCATTAGGATTAGCTGAAAATGAACTAGCACCCAGTAGACGGGTTTCCTCTACCATTAAAATGCGAGATCAATACAATGAAGATGAATATCAGCAGTACTGAGTCATCCTTTTTGTGTCTCCTCTTAAACTGCTCCAAGCACAAAATGCAAACGTTTCCATTACTTGCTACACAGGCTTTAACAACTCGAAGCCCACCTGAATCTAGAATACAAAATTCACTTGCATACAGTACCACTTCCTGCCTGTGTAAAACTGAGTAGCCCAGGACAGGTGAACAAAACTGTGCAAAACAAGGGTAAGTATAACACCATATAAGACCATGATTAAGGATAGAAAAATAAAATTCGTTTTTCTCCTCCCCTTTCTGTCCCTTCAAGCATTATTAATTTTTTTTTGTTTTTGTTTTTTTAATTTAAGAAAAAAAAGTAGAGGCAGCAAGAAACAAAAACATGACCGATCAGGACAGATAACATATTTTCCCCTTTTCACAGTTTGAAGTTTGGGAGAGAAAAAATCGTTAACTTTTTGTAGCCCTTCCTTTTTAGAAATGATCCTGTAATGTGACTCACGGTTGCTTGTGCTGTATAACAAGCATAGAAAGAAGAAATTGTTGACCTTGTAAAATCATAACCTCTAAAAGCAGATTGGCAGAGACTTTTCTTTAGCTAGACAGGCCCCTCTTAATACAAGTTTCACATGGTTAAGAACAGCAAAAAGCATAGATCTGGTCAGACTTGGTCAGAGCAAGGACATGCCTACAGCCAGAGCTGCTCTTGTACAGAAGCCATCTCCCACTCATCACCTTAGGCATCCATTAACAAGCAGGTACGGTGTCTTTTTCGTGGTCTGTGGCTGACAGACAACTTCTGGTGGTCTCCAGGACTTTGAGCCGTATGTTGTTTTTATGTATTTAGCAAGTACCAATCAATTTATTTTCAATAAAGCTCAAGAATGCCCACCAAACAGTGAAAGCTTTTATCATCAATAAATGGCAACCAGTGTATCATGTGGCAATTGGCACTGCAGATAAATTTTGATGAAGAGCCATCTCCTCTTCCTTTCAGCTAAGGTCTCTGGTTTCCCCAGAGATGCTGCCTGGGGCCGTAATTTAGCACTTAGGACCGGAACAGTGGGGAGTCGGGGTGAAACACGGCAGAGGAATGTGGGTGGCACCTGTACTTCACCTTCAACATCAGTGTGCTGCTACATGATTTCTGCTAGTGTAGTCACTGAGACACACATCGTGCTGGAGGTGTAAGTTGAGCAGTGAGATATGCATTTTTTAGATGGGGGACTGGGATGCAGGCAGCACTCTAATTTGATCTCTCAGCCAATGGCAGCAGCAAGGAAATTAATTTACACGTTAAAAGAGATAATGGTCCAAACACGGATTGTGCAGGCCCTGAGGGTCTACAGTGGAGCAGAACACTCAGTGTAAGGACACCTGAACCAGAGAAGGTGGATGCCCACAGGAGACTGTTCCTGTGAGAAGCGCACACTGGGGCAGGCTCCTGGCTAGACCTGTGGCCCCATGGAGAGAGGAGTCCACTCTGGAGGGGAGGACTGGTGACCCCCCAGGGGACCTGTCCTGGAGCAGCCTGTCCCTGAGGGGCTGCACCCCAGGAAGGGACCCATGCTGGAGCAGTTCATGAAGAGCTGCAGCCTGTGGGAAGAATTCACATTGGAGAAGTTCCCAAAGGACTGTCTCCCAGCAGGAGGGACCCTATGCTGGAGCAAGGGATGGGTGAGGAGTCCTCCCCCTGAAGGGGAAGAAGCACCAATGACATGTGAGGAACTGAAGCCTGGATTCCCATCTCCCTGTGTCACTGAGGGGGGCAGAAGGTAGAGGAAAATCAGGAGCAAAGATGAGCCTGGGAAGAAGGGAAGGGTGAGGGGGGTAGGTGTTTTAAGATTTAGTTTTTATTTCTCATGATCTTACTCTAATTTGATCATTAACAAATTTTTCCCCAAGTCCAATTTGTTTTGCCTGTGACAGCAATTGGTGAGTTGATCTCTCCTGTCCTTATCCCAAGCCACAAGCCTTTCCTGTTATTTTCTCTCACCAGCTTGGGTGAGGAGGGGAGCCACAACATGACTTTGGTAAGCACCTGTTGTCCAGACAGGGTCAACTCACCACACCATGGAATAAGCTGCCAAGGTTAGCAATTATCTCAGCAGAGGTGAGCACGCTGGATGCTGCCTGAATGCTGCTGACCTGGGGGTGTTGGTGCAGCAGGAATATACCAACCTGGGTTTAGAGCTAGTAGAATTTTCTTGTTGCTCATTATGTTCAAGCTCCACAGAAATTTCCCAGGGGTCTGGCACCTCAGTCAAGACCATGTTTCTGAACAAAAGAATGACTTTAGCATGAGTACTTCCTTATAGCAGTGACCCTGCAGGAGATGAAAGCTATGTTTCTGGTGTCAGTTCGTTAATAGAAGGCCTTTATGCCAAACTACTGCTACTTGAATGGATTTCCCACAGATTTTTCACAAAGTGTTGGGATCACAGCAGGAGACTTAATAGATGTGACCTCATCAGAGGGGAGAGGAAGGTGAGAAGAGGTGATAGATTCATGAAATCAATTTGGACATGCACAGCTGATATTTAGAGAGTGAATTTTCTTTACATGTTCCCTATTTTTAATAAGCCTCCTTCACGGTAGAAATTATTTTCTTCTGCCTTGCCTCCCAGGGTTTGTCTTTCAAGAACTTGCTTCAAATTGCCTAAAAGCAAAGAAATCAGCTATATTTTTTTTTGGTGTACCACTGACTTTTTCATACCACTCTGGTAATGAATGACTTCAAAATGGGAAGAGAGATCAAAGACTTCTGCCAGCCACAGGGCAGGTGGGATTTTGGATGAACATCTCAAGTATTCTCCTCTCTCTGTGTGCGGTAGGAGATACCCTGTATAATGATTAGCAGTGAGTTGCCCCATTGTTCCCCCCACTATCAATCTCAAGAGAGAGGCAGAGCCACACTCCTTTAATGCCTGGGAGATAATCACACTTTTGCTACCAGTGAGAAAATACTTTCTCTTATGCCTAACAAAACCAGGTAACTCTGTACTTTCCACCAGCTCATCTTTAGCTATGACGTCCAGTATGCCTGGGAAGATCTTGTGACGGAACTTTTGATCTGGGAAGATCTTGTGACGGAGTTTTTTTACACCTGTCTCCTGCACACTCTTTCAGGGGTTTGTCCACCTGGAAGGTGTCCCTTTCCATGGTAGGGGGTTGGAACTAGATGATCTTTAAGGTCCCTTCCAATCCAAACCATTCTGTGGTCCTATGATTCCGTGACTGTGGCTCTTTCTTGTGTTGTGCTCATCTCTGTGGTCTCATCTGATTTTTACACTGAAGCTGTACAGCAACAAACAGTTTGCATGAAGAAATTTAGATCCCATTTTGCTCCCATTTGTTTTTAAAAAGCATCTTCCATGAAAGAAATATCCCAGTCTGAAATTTGCCCATGGCAACGTGTGGCAGCAGCTCTCAAAATCTTCACTCTGAACTGACAGATCTGTCTAAATTGGTTGCATAAAGAACTAGGAACTAGGGAACATTGAAGGAGACCTGCAGGTCACAAGCAAATTGTAGAGCTGACCACTGTAGGTGGCAGTCCAATGGACTGAGTGCCCCTAGCTCCAAACCTTCCTGCTAATAATGGCCCTTTCAGGGGCTTTCTACTCCTAGGGGTGGTAGAGGGTACAAAGGTTGTTGTCTTTTTTAAGTGCAGACAGCTGCAACAACACAGACATCTCGTCACACACTTTTTATGCGATAACACTGTGTTATAAAATTCAGTGCAATGTGCTCCATAACCAAAGTGAACAGAATAGAATGTATTTTATTCGCACAAGGGACCGCCTTTCATCTCTCTCCCACTGCCATCTGCCCCAGTGTTCTATCAAGGTTTTTTCAAAAATACTGTGTTTTTCTTTTCTGTAACATCTCAGATTTCAGTGATTGTGCCATCATTCTAAAAGCACCCACCTTGGGAGAAGCGCTGGCTGCATTAGAAATGCGGAGCTGAGGTTCAGCAGACATGATTTCTAATTCCAGCCTTGCCATTGCTTTACAAATACAAGCAAGTCATAGAGACATGCTTGAAAAATTATGTCCCCATTGCACACAGATAAAAAATTTTACAAAAAACCCAATATCTCTTCAGTTGGAGGTCTCCAAAAGATTTTTTTTCCAATGGACATACTGGTTCCAGATTTAAAAACTAGTGTGCGTGTGTGAGTACAGGGTAGAGGTGGAAAAGGGTGCCTTATGAGATAGAGGAAAACGACAGTTTTAATCCAGAGTTTCAGAATAGAAAAGCGCCAGAATTGCACCAAAACTATTTTTTGCATGGAAAAAATGAAGTTTTCTTCTAAAACTTGCATTTTTTAACCTGTAAACATGTCTTCAAACAGTTCTCATGCCCAGTATATCAGTGGTTGAAAAGATACAGGCTGCAAGCAACCTCTGTCCTGCAATAAGTACTGTATTTACACTGTTGCAGGCTTCTATTTGTTGATGAATGAAGAGGAGTAGGTAGGACTGAGGCTGCGGTCTTCATGCTGAGTACTTGATATCAAGCTGATAGACCATTATGATCTGAATAACTAAATATAGTAAAGACCCATTACTTAACACTAATGACAACGCGAGGGCGTAATTGCTAAACAGCCTCTGTCTTCTCAGACATCAGTACTCAGCAGATTACAGGAACAGAATTTCAATAATCACTCATATTTTCTTCTAGGCTTCAACAACATGCTATGCTTACAAAACACAAAATGCAATTCGGTTTGGCCCTGCCAGTTCTCCCTCCCTCCCAATAGCTGTGCAGGGGGCTTATCAGGGTCCTTCCTGTGTCTGTTCAATTAGAGATAATAACTGAAGGTATTAATCACACATTTACAAAATCTTCCACAGCTGGAGACACCCTGCAAGTTATGTGATCCAGCGTACATCTACCTATTTGTGTTGCTATGACTATGTTGTCCCAGGTCTGAAAGAAAGATATAATCAAAACTTTAACGATTAATGGATTTTCACATTTAATGGGCTGGGCTTTCAGCCTGGCACAGTAACTTAGTTGTCAATGACCCTCCCCTGATTTTCATTTTTCCTTACTGCTGTGGAGAGAGTGGGAGAACTCATGCCTAGAACACTTAGGAGTATGCTTACCACTAAAATAAAAAACCTGGTAGAGCTGCTCTCAAGTCACACCATTCACCACCAGGTGTGGTAAGCTATTTCAAGGGATGTGGTATCATTCTACCAAGTTAACCCCAACACTAGAGAACATACTTTTTTCCTCATATTGAATGAATTAGAAACTTAAAATTAGAGGTTTGAGGTAGTCCACAGTAGCTAGGTAGCTGCCCAGTGTTGGTGACCGAAGGCCAGGGAAAGTTTTGACTTGCAAATCTAGCCCTGGCATCAAAAGAGAGGCACAAGAACCTGAAATATAATTTTAAATGCAGTCTAAGAAGTTGAAATAAGAGAATTGGGTGAGATAACAGAAATAGTTGCAAAGTGACTATCCAACTTCCTTAAGTTTCTTGTAAATAAGGACTGGGGCACAAGACTAAGTATGTGGTTTCAGTGGTGTAACAATGGAAGACCTCACAAGAACAACATTTGCAGAGACGTCCCCTGTTAGTAATCTTTATTTAGTGCCCAGGTTTTTTAAAACCACCTTTGTCACAAAACCCAAGTGTTTTCCATGTTGGAGAGCCTCAGACTGAGAGCAGACATATTCATATTGGAGTCACTCAACTGCTTCCATTTCCCTGCTGTACAAGTGACACCACTTTACTTTTCAGTCCAGAAGAGAAACAAGCCACAGGTGCAGGGCTGAAGACCAAATCAGGGCCACTGCAGCTGAACAGACTTTTGGATTTCAATAAGATTTCCCTCTTTACACGCAGAGGAAACAGCAAACACTACACTCTCAAACCCATTGTCACAGGACTGCTCTTAGGGTTTGTACTTTTATGAACATAATGCCCCCAGCTAGAGCAGAGGAGAAAGCATTTGATGGAAGTAAAGAGAGGGTAACTCATCAAATCCAGAGCATTTAATGGAAATTGCCTGTTAGGACAGCTGAAATACTGTCACTTTATATGGGGGCCTCACTGGTCTCCACCAGCAGCCGGCCTGCTAAGACATCGAGGAACTTTAAAGGTCAACTAGAGAGCCATGCCACAGGTGGCAACACTCAGCCTGCTTGGGTCCTTGTCTGCTCAAGTGTTGAGGGGGAAGGACAAGCCTTGCCACATCTTGAGGTGGACGGGAAACAGAAGCCCCAGTGGTCCCGTGCCACATTCCTGTCAGCGTCCACGCCCAAAGCCTGTAACCCATATACCTACCCCGACCCAGATGCTCTATATTCCTGATCTTTCTCCTTATTAAAAAAAAAACCAAACTAAATTCCTCTGAGCAAAGAAGTATCCAGCCCTCCCCATGCCTGTGTTTTCACAGGACCTTAAAGGGAAAAATGGTATTTATGACTGCAGATGTTCAGATAGAATAGGGCAGGGGGAAAGAAGGGGGTACATACAGCAGGTTTTTCTTCTCTGTTCGTTCTGCACACACCCCACCAAGCTTCACATTGTAAAGTAGCTGTACCCTTCCACAACCACACCATGCTGCCTGGAGCTCTGCCTTCCAGATACAGTAAAAGCAGACAGATGAGAGCCTCATCTGCTGCTGACAGGCTCCACTGAAAAATACCTGTTAGCAACAGGGAGCTTTCATGGCACTACATACATTAGTCCTCAGCTCTGCCTTGTGAAAGGTTCTCCAAAACAGTTTTCAGCTTCTGTGGAGATGATCCGTTATCCCTCTATTAATATCATATTTAACAGCTCCATTTGCTATAGAACATAAAGAAAAGGTTTACACAATACAAGCTTTTTCTTCAGAGGGAAAGGCACTGGAATCTCTCCTCTGTGCTGTTTCTACAGAACAAGGCCATTTTGATAAGCACTGAGCAGCAGCTAATGTGATTTCATGTTAGTTGATGAGCAGAAATAATCCTGAAAAGAAAAAAGGCAGCAAGGAGGGGGAAGGTGTAAGAGAAGTCCATGCAATTTGGGTTGAAAACCTTGGGAACTTACTGAAGTCTTTATGCAAGGAGATGGGATCTTCCAGCACCTCAGAGAAACTGTCCTTTATTGAGAAAGGCTCAGTCACAGGTTGTCACCTATCACAAAAGGCATTATACACACTGTACCAAACAGAAACTTACAGGACTCACAAAAGTGAACACTTGCATCTGAAACTGCAGGTGCGCCCTAAATAATATCCCCATCATTAAGAGAGTCATTTACACATTACATGTAAGTCTTGTCTTCACCTATGTCAAATCCATACTGAAATATGTCCACTTAGCAAAAAGCCAGCCTCTCTTTCACCTCATGTTTCTAAAAATCATTAGGAATTTGACTGAGATTCTCACAATGGTTTCCATTCTTCTGAAGTCTCCTACTCTTGGATTCCTGTGATTACATTAAAAAACCCAATTGCAGATATTAAAAAAAAGTACAAATTTGCACAGGGACAGTGAAATTTTTTTTATATTAACAAAAAATCCATGCTCTTGCAACTTCTTCCTGAATATGTATAGGCAGGGAACAGCTGAGGTGTGAACACTGCCATGTGGCAAGGGAAAAGAACAGAGCTCTCAGCGCTTTCACACATGGCTTATTCAGACAAAGGTAAGCTAACTACTATGAAGCCAGTCTCACAGCTGAGGTACATAGGAAGATAAAAGACCTTTCTCCCTTAGATTGCAAGGCATGTGCTGAAGACATCTAGGAAGTTGTGAAAATCATTACCTCCAAATCTGACCAAGTGAACCTGAGAGAAAAATCAACCTAATATGTACAAAAGCATTTTTAAGCACTGCTTTACTACCATCCCAGTGATCAACATTTGCTGCTTATTTTTCCTCTCCCTTTCCTGGTCTTCTGAAATTTTGGTATTTGCTGATCTTTGTTCCTTGCAGATATATCTGTGCAGATGGCACAGAAGCAGAAAATTACCTCATCTCCGTGTGCAACTCAGATGGCTGCAGCCACAACCACCCGGGCTGGGAGCACAGCCAGAGCACAGAGAGGTTGCCTGCTGTGAGAGAGAAGGAACATCTACAGCTACTTCCAAGAGCATAACAACTGGCAAGTTAGGTTTTCCAAAATGGCTAGGAAGACTCTTTACCCTGGGCCAGGTTACTGCTGAAATAATATCTTGGTTTTATGTCTCCTGCTTGATGACAGCAAGAGCCAACAGCAGTCTCTGAATTCTGCTGGAAAGGAGAAAGGTCAATAGACAGGCTCACTCCATGGCAACTCCCATTACCTTACAGCATGGTGACTTTGGTAGCTGAAAAAATAAATTCATTTTTGTGTCCAGTACTGCTGGGAACAGAAGTAACTAGGGAAGCTGAGCTCCAAAACTATTATTTTATGCAAACCCAGAGAACAGGTTTCCTTGGTTCTAACTTAAGTCAAAGCTACAGAGTGACTGATGTCTTGTTAGAGGACAAAAAAAAAAATCTTCTAGCAACAATGTCTGAGAATCTACTCTTCATCAGAACTCTGTACCAGAACCTTTTCACTATTAACTAAGTTTAATGTAGGTTCTGTCATACTAAGGTGGAGAGCAAAGTTGTTAGAAGATGGATCTGTCAGAACAGGGGCAATTTATCCAAGGGCTTTCTTGCATCTGCCATTGATAGACAGAAACCAGAAGTCACAAGGACTAAGAACTGAATAATAATTCTGAGATTAAAAATTAACAATAACAACAAATCAGACTTAGGACAAGTGTTCACATTTTGCTCCAACGTGAACAAAATTCCAGTTTGGGGTTGGAAAAATATTTTATTAATCTATTAAATTAATATTTGCCATTTGCCAGTAAACTCAGTCACCTCTTGATATCAGTCTTTCCTAGACCAGAGTCTCAGGGAAAGCAAAAACTCAGGCAACACAGTCCCAGAGATGGTTTTCTTGAGACATCACTCAGTCCTACTGAGCAAAAAAAGCCTCCAGGCTTTCATGGTACAGAGATGCACATGGCCCTTGAGGCATCATAACCCCCTTAAAGATATGAACTGACTAAAAAAATACCCCAAGAGAACTGCAGTAGGTTATGTGATAAAGGCTGGTCTGCACACACATAAAACAGTACAGACACGCAATGGCAGGGTACACTTATTACATAATGCAGACATTTGGGGATCACATAGGACTTAAGGGATGTTTTTGAGAGGAGTTGAAAGCAGGGCAAAGGATGGATCAAGGTGATTTAGAATGGGAACAATTGTGGGAAAATAGAGGGGGATAAGGGAATAAAAGGGAGCAATCTAATGTTAACAGTGCTTGGTACAATTCTCTGTCAACACCCTGCTCCTGATTGCCACAGTCTGTCTTATTTTATTATCAGATTACATTTTTTTTTTTTCTGTTTTTCTGGGTGAGGGATTGTGTGTTCATGTGTGTATATGGGGGTCTGCAGTGCAAACAACTGGAAAGACTGGGGTTAATGAACTGAAATATGAGCAACTGAAGTGACACCTTCAGTCACAGGGATTCATTAGTCTGGGGTGCCAGTCTGGAGAGAGTGAAGGTCTAACACCCTACTGGTTCCAAAAGGCGTCTTAATACATCCTGAAGACAAACGTCACCTTTGATTTCACTGCGTTCAGTGACTTCATCACTGAAGATGATTCACAATATAGTATTTGGACCTACCTACAGGGAGATGAAAGAGTTGTACACTTTCACTCATGTTTTGTTACATTACAGGCTTCAATTACATGATTATTTTAAGGGAAAATGAGGATTCAAATATCAAAGGCAGCTTTCACGTCAGTCTTTCCCCTTATGAATCTTATGAACATGTAATCAGACATTATCAGATGCTCAAGTTGTCTCCTTTGAGAATGATACTGTACATAGCCACACACAGCTTTCAAAATTTGACCCTTTATGTGAAAAAAGTATAGCTAAATAATATTACGAAATATTCAAATCCAGTATGAAATGCTTAAATCTCCTATCTTTGCCATAACAGAACAGAATCCAGTTAATACACCTATAAGGAGGATCTATCAATTTGGTTTTTCACTGTAATGAAAAAAATAACCAAAGTGTAATATTTAATTCATGTAAAATAATTTTGGTTTTCCGTATGGATGAGGGGGAAGCCATACATGTTATCCAATATAAGTTTTTTTTTGTTGTTATTTTTAGTTTGGCAGTTGAACCTAAAAATCAATTACTTGTACACTCCTGGATGACAGTTGAAAAAGCAGCTTCTAATCTTGTGTCAGTAAAGGCGGTTGCCATGAGCAGCAACATCCTCTGACTGACATGTAACCAGAGGCTTTCAGAATAATTTGACAGCTATTTTTCTTTAAGTTTTTTTTTTCTTCTAAGTTTTCTGTTTTGCTTTTCTAACAGGGAACTCTCTTATTATCATTTACACATACCAATTCCTCTCCCCAGTACATTAGCTGAAAATCTACTTGCTTAATCAAGCTTTAGGCTTCAAGCCTTCTGTTCTTTCACTTTAATAGACTGAGAAATGGAAGCACAGTCTCTGCTGGTTTTACCTTACATATCATCAGGTTGTTGACTTCTTAACCAGATACAAGGCATTTTAGATACAGGGCCTGGCTGACTCGAGTCAAAAAATCACAGAATATGCTGAGTNGTGGCCCTCTTCTGGACACTCTAACAGCTCAATGTCTTTCTTATATTGTGGCACCCAAAACTGCACACAGGACTTGAGGTGAGGCCACCCCAGTGCAGAGCAGAGAAGCCACAAACAGCTTGCTTCTAGAGAATATTGATAATAACATTATTTATGGAAGGAAGGAGACTATTTACCCTGAACTAACCTAGTCAAAGATAAATAGGGGGGTTTTTTTGTCTACTTCTAATTAATAAAGAGAAGAAACGAAGCAACTTTTTCTGAATTCCTGAATTATGCTGAAAATATGCCATTTTCTCTAAATATGTGTTTTTTACAGCAGTTACCCTCACTGAATGGAGCTCTGGAAACACATGGCAAGGGATACTGCTGCAGGACACAGCAGGGTGCCAGCTACTGAACACCATGTAATAGGTAGTGAGAAAGATGATGATTTTGAAGTGACCAAGTGTGGCCATTCTGCATGCTTCTGTTTTGTTTGATACATCTCACACCCCACCACCTTTCTGTGTAGTGACAGAGCTACAGTGAAGTTTTAGGGTTAACTGAGGTAGTGCTAAATAAAAAATTAAAGCAAAGTGGCAAGAATATTGTTGGGGAGAGGTTGTGGGGGGTTGTGGTTCATTTTGGTGGGTTTTTTTTAAAGTTAAGACTCTGTTTACCCATCTTGAATTATTTACAAAAGTGCAGGGCACTTGCAATTTACCACCTATACTGAAAATATGCTAGACATTTAAGAGTAACAAGTAACAGTCATGAAGTAGCCATTAAGGGGGGGTG
>VYZQ01042611.1:0-11805 GCA_013400655.1 Mystacornis crossleyi | reverse complement strand
GGGGGGGTGGGGGGGAAGGGCGTGGGCAGGAAGGAAGAGAATGATAAATACACCAAAATACATCAGCAAGGCACAGAAAAACATATTTATCATAATTACATGGCCTCCAAGAACGAACAAGGTCTTACCAAATCACGAAAAACCCTCAGCCCCAGGGCTGCCAGATGGAATCAATGCCAGAGCTCCCCCTGTACTATTTTTCCCGTATTGTACACTGTTTTGCAGAAAAAGACTCCCACAATTCAGAAAAGTTATAAAAGTAGGTATGTATTTAATCAGCGCTGAGACACATGGGGGATACCTCCTCCAAAAATCATGCGTACCCTCTCGCAGCACCCACATACATTTTATCCCATAAAATGTTACATATGCATCAAGTTTTGCAATTCATCTATGCATATTCATTTCCTAGCCCTGCTCCGTATGTTAATTATCTTATCAGTTCTTCTGTGCCTGCGCAGTGTTCTCTGGTGGTCGTGTGAGGCTGAAGTAAGTTGTCTTCTTCACAAGTGACCTTTTTCACGTCGCCTCCTTGCGCATGCTCTCTGACCCCTTGGTCCGAGTACAGACCATAAAATTGGTTTATCCTGTTAAGGAAGTTCATTAGGCTGCTGAGATAACAGACCTAACATTTTTTAAATTGTTTTGGCAGACAGTTTTTCCCTTTATAACATCCTTTTGTATTCCTTCCCGTACATCCCTGCATTCTTTCCCGTACACCGCTGCATTCTTTCCTGTACACCTTGAATTCATCCTCGGATTTCTTGCCCTTTGTCTCAACACCACTACTTCCACTTCAAGATTTCATTATGCCAGACCCTCACATAGCAAGAGACAGTCTCTGCTTCAGCTATCACAACCATAAGAGAGCAAATGAGGCGGGAACACGGCAGTAGGGGAGGGAAGGCAGAGGCTGAGACAGGACTGTAGCACAGCTTCTCCTCGTTAGCACTGCCCAGCAGCAATGCGATGCTGTTGCAGTTGCACTGCTCTCCCCATAGCCCCTTCTTCTACTCACAGTCCAGGGAGCAGTGACACATGACTGGAAACAAGAGCAGGCAAAACTATTTTTCTGAAGCTCAAACCTCAGGAGCTTGACTGATACCTGAACTAGTTTTACTTATAAGAAAGCAAGGGTTCAGAAGAATCCCACCCGCTAAGTACTGTGCGGATTGGAGACAAAATACTAAGTCTTGAAAGAAATAAAGCAAAGCAAAAGAAAATTTACTCCATCCCTCCATAATCTGCATTCCGTCCTCTTTTCAGCAGATTTCTCTCCTTAATTCAAACTCCTTGCAACCTTTTACCAAAGCAGATGTAAAACAAGTGCAATTATTATGAGCATATTTTCATTCAGTACACTGCACATTATAAGTGTTCTTCTATCACCCTCAATAAATCTCATTTTGAGTGAGCAGACGTAAAGAATTTTCACTGAAATTTAGGCTATAACAAAACAAAATTATATTCAACAAATCAGAACGGACAAGATAGTCAAACACAAATAAGACAGCCCACAGCAGACCAGTCATCACTGATTAGTATGTTTGCCAAATATATTTGCAGTAGATGGCAAAACAGAAAAAATAAGTTGTCTTGTTATGCTTTTCCATAATCTTAAAAATAGGCAATGTAGGAGCAGTATGTTAGTATGCCATACATGCTTGCATCTGAGCACACAGAGTACAAATCTGGTGGGTTGAAGATGCACTGTTGGAGACCAAATCTAGCCCTTAAAAATCCCTTAAAAACACAGCCCAGCACAAGAGATCACAGAAATGTGAAGTACTACTTCTTCAGCGCCACAGCACAGGAAATCTTGTTCCGTATCTGTAAGGAAAAGTGACCTAAGAGCATCTGTGAGACCAACAGCCAAAGGCTGCTGCAAGAACCTGCTGCAAAGCAATTACCTCCCTCCCTTATTGTAAGGGAGGAGATGAAGCCCTGGGAAGCAGCAGGATACCCATTCGCAATCAACTCCTCAGTTCTTCTCTGCCCTCATTTCTCATGTTCTTGTGCACTGCTTCGCCAAATGAGCTTTTGGGTACTCAACTTGCAGGATATGGAAATTGACCATCTCTGCTCTAATCTTTTATCTAGGCAATTTTCAGAAATCTGAATTTACACTGATAGGGATCAGTAAATAAATATTTGGTGATAGTTAAGAGAGAACCTTCCATTTCTCTGCATTCAAAACATTCCCAAGTATTCTTATGCTAATGAAGGAAAAAAAAAAACCCAGAAAACGTAAAACGGCAGCCAAAGATAACAGAACAGCTTCTATCCAAAGAATTCACAGTTAGGATATGACTCTTCAGGCACGGAAAAGGGGATGGGGGAATGGAGGGGAAAAAAGAGGCTTGGAGAAAGCAAAAAAGTTAAATATGTAAAAAAGGTTGTTCATGATCTCCCAATAAAGACACTAGGGGACACTAGGAAAATCCAGAGATGCTGAAATCAAAAGGAACTAAGAGGAGTTGGTTCTACAGCTGTGCGTAACACTTTCTCGAAACTGCCCATCACCTTATACTTGTACCTCAAGCAGCAGCTTCACCAGCCGTCAGTGTGTCCCCACAGATTTCTGCCATGACTCCCTGCTCACAGGGGCTTCACAAAACCTGCAGAGGCCGGGCGTCATGGTTTAGCACACCAGGCCAGCCGGTAGCTGGGGCCGAGAGATTGGTTTTCACATAACTGACGCTGCTGGACAGATGGCTGGCATCAGAAAAGCAACGTCCCGTGTAGGCTGCTAAAGGCTAAGACAATCTCACCTCACTTCCATACAGGACTGGCTCCACTGGCCACAGTATGCTTCTGCATGTAGACAGACCAGCATAAACACCGAAGAGTGACTGACCGTATTCCACACCAACAGAGGCCAGAGGATAGAGGATAGACATCTCCTTGGTCATTCCTGTTGCTGAAGTTTTTCCTCTAACGATGTCTAAGTTTGTAGACAAATGCATGCTTTTTATATTCTTCAGTTCCAGACACACAGCCCAGATTTTTTTATGCCATCTTTTCTCCTTGTTTATAATCCCATTCATCCCCTTCTGTATTGTTTTTGTACTCTAAATAGCATTCTCTGTCCTTTGGAACAGAGCAGCATCTGTGAAACTTAGTCACGTTCTGTTTACTTCCTCTCATGGGTCGTTAACGAAGGCTGAGGAACACCTCACCCCTCAGCAGGCTCTCTCCTCCCTTCATCACACAAAATACACTGGTCTTTGTCATTTATAGTCCTCCTGAAAATCTTCACCAGATCTCAATCCAAATTTATCTAAATTCATTTTCATGGTAGCATTTGGGAGAACACCACAACAAATGCTTCAGTCACACATCTACATGTGTGACACCATAGGTGGCCCCATTGCCAAACAGGTACACCATAGATGATTAGGATTATTTTGGATATCTTTCTCACCTAATGTCATTTTCCTTTAAAACAAAACAAAGAAATCATATATACATATGACAGACCAGACTCATCATGCAGTTATAGTTCCCTTACACTTGGAGTTACTTTTGGTGGGGGTTGGGTCCTTTCTGTCCTTTCTATTTATTTGTGGCAGCCCTTCAGTGGATGGGATGGATTAGAATACAGGTTCATAAGGAGAAAGATACTAATATATTTAAGTATTTCAGTAATCCTTTATTCATATATTAGTACTGCCTTTATTCAATGGGTGCTGCTAATGTATTCTGAAATGTTTTGCACCTCTCTGTGAAATTCTGAGATATCTGGGAAAAGCCTAGTCTGATAAGCTTGACATTGATTTAAATGTAGTAGAAACTGGTATGAAAAAGAAAGATAAAAAATACAGTCATATTGCTGGTATTTTTCTATAGCTATTGAGGACTCCAGAATATTTGCTTTAGCTTTACATAGCAATACAGAAAAATAAGTATCTTTGCGACTCATAAGCCAGAAACTACTGCAGCAATAGAGCACAGAAAAAAAATATCAAGTAGTAAATGTTCAATGACACTGTGTCATTTTCCTTCAGATGAGTATTAAATCCTTGCAAGCGGGATTCATGCAGTACTGAAACTGGAAGACTTGTTAATGCGTCTGTTACCTAGATGAATTTGATCTCAGAATAAAATGATTCATTTGAATTGTAGGGATTGTTAAAAAAACCAAATGCACAATAAAATATGTTGGATGTAAGATAGGGGAAGAATATGAAATCCTACAATGCAGTGCCATGGAGTGAATAACTAAGGACCACAAGACAGAAAGGGAACAAAAACTCCCCGTAGTTAAGGCAGATGGATAATCCAACTGCCAGGTCTATAAGCAGAAGATACGAGGCAGGATTGAGAAAGTGGCCAGAGAATTACCTGAAACGCTCTGTGTAGTCCAGGTGTCCCTACTTAAGGGGAAGGGAGATACAAGTGGTATACCATACCAGCAGAATTCTCGGGAAGAAAACCCACATAAATAGGCTAAGATCTGGAAAAAACAGAAAGGAAGTAAGAAACAATCTCTCTTGGGTGCATAAAGAGATTCCTGGTAAGGGAAGTCTTCNGAAGGGAGATACAAGTGGTATACCACACCAGCAGAATTCTCGGGAAGAAAACCCACATAAATAAGCTAAGATCTGGAAAAAGCAGAAAGGAAGTAAGAAACAATCTCTCTTGGGTGCATAAAGAGATTCCTGGTAAGGGAAGTCTTCACTGGAGAAACAAAGGTATAGAAACTGAGGGTGGAAAATTCCTAGAAATGAAAGAAAACAATTTAATTTTTGATCATTTACTATTTCAGTAATTAATCCAAGACTCATGGGATACTTCTGAAGTTGCACCTTATTTCAACACAAAAAGCATAAACATGGTAAAAGGCCCCATAAGGAGACACAAAACCCTTGGCCTCACAAAATAACTGTAGAATTTTTTGGGGATCTATTTTCAGTAGAATCAGGTTTCAAAAGGAAACTACTTCAGCACTAATAAGCTTTAAACTAAGACAATGCATTGGTTTAATTTATTTTAATTCATTTTATTTAAGTGTAACCCATCCCTGCTGGCAGCTTTGCACAACAGAACTGTCACCATAGCAATCTATCACGTCATTTGAAACTGAGAGGTCTCTGCTAAGTTGGCACTCCAGTGAAAGCTATAGTGAGGGCACTGAAGGCTCTCCAAGTCTGATGCTGAAAGGAACTTACTATGGAAGAGAAAGTCCCATATATCACTACTGAATCCAAGTCATCAAGATAAATGGTCAAAAAATAATACAGATGATCTCACATTTTATTGGGCTCAGTTGTAGCTGAGGCAACCCAACCCTAAAAAGCTTAGTGGGGTTCTCATCAACGATGAGAAACTGAAGTCTCTGAAGGCTTCTGAGTCATCCCACACTATGATAAAAAGCAGAGAATAAAATTTGTTTTGAAGCTTCCCAAGCTTCTCAAAAGTTTACTTTTTCCTTTTGCCTCAAGCGAACACAATGAAACCCATCAGCTTCATACTCCAAACCCACCCCATGCTGGGCCCTCACTGCAGTTTCAAAGCCTAAATTCCCCTGCCTGTCTTGGCTTCTCCTTGCTGTTACCATGCCCAGGCAGAGACCCTCAAATATCTGCCTCCATAGGTGCCAAAGAAGGCATCTGATGAAAGATGGGTCCCTTAAAGAGGGGAAAACAACTTCAAGAAAATTCTGCTGCCCTTCTAGATTTACTTCAGTGACTGATTTTGATATTTCAAGCCAAATGCGTGCTTAATTTTCTTCTTATAGACTCTATTCATGTGTGAAGAATGCTAGCTGTGGATAACCAAGTTAAAATAATCCCATGTCAAGGATTCCCGCTGGAGCTGTACATGGTGGGAAAAGTAACACAGGCGTTTTAAGCATGACTCCCATGAAAAAAATCAGAACTGAAAGAAATGGCAGACTTTTCTCAAAAGAAAACTATTTGGCAGTTGCTCTTGTTACAAGCTATCCCAAACTTCTGTGGTAGATCAGCTTCCCCCCTGAGGAGGGAATATTCAAACAATCTGCAAAAACATGACAGCTACCAAAAAGATTGATCAGTGTTCTCTTGACTATGTTTCAATACCAAATGTTCACTTTGAGTGTTTTATTTTCACCTCTGTTACATTACACATTAATGTCTGATATTGAAAAATATGATGAGCAAATGATGCCATGCTGCCAATTTTTATTTTGCGTTCCCATTTGTGAACACAGTTTTTGACATTTTGTCTTCCTAACCCAAGTGAAAACAAATTCCTTAACTGGGAAAATGCAAATTCAATTGTAACTTTTGTCAAATTAAGGAAAAAACAGGAACATGCATTTCTTAAGCATTCTCATGCAAATGTGAACTGCAAGACTGATTTTCTGGCTCAGTTAAAGGCTCCAAACAACACTGAATACTGATTATATGCTGAAGGCAGAAAGAGCAAATGGGTTTAGCTGCTTTACTAATAGCAATCTAGCCTCTTTAGGAAAAGGTGCAGTGAAGTCTTGAAAATTCTTCACTTAAAGATGGGAAGTCAGACCCACAGAAAACTCAGATATGTTCCGTATATACTGGGTATACCTCAGAATGTGCTGCTGCCTTATTTAATTTTTTTAAGCATTTCAGGACACTGGGGTCTAATTCCTGCACAGCTCCCTTTGGTAATTTTGAAAATGTCAAGCAGATTGTAAGGTTTTGAAGCAGAAAGTGCATGTGGTAGGTAATATTATAGAACAAGGTCTATTACATGAGACTGTTCACTCTCATGTGATAAATCCTGCAACAACAGTAACAAATGGGAACCCAACCTTTTATTCAGCTAGCTTAATACTTTCTCTCACAGTGGATGCTAATAAAGCTTTCGCATGTTTGCATTTCCCAGCATTTTGGAAAACAAAATTCCTGGTTCCCAAGGTTGCAACCTAGCTCACCAGCAAGGAGATTGACATAAGTCACATGGAAAGGCCTTTCACCCTAACAGAAGCTTTCAGGGGTGAAGACAGCAAAATCAGGGCATTTGCTTTAAGCCACATAAAGTGGGCTTTGCAAGAGCTTTCAAAAAACACTGCTCAGAAATCACAAAAGGAATACAGCATTTCCCTGCACAGCTCAAACCCAGTCAACTCTCTTCACATTCAGCCTAGACAGACTCTATCCAACCACTGCTACTTTGACATTGGACATGCCAATCTAAACAGCACAGTAACAGATCTCCCCTGCTGCAGCAAAAGCAAGGTACTAGTGAAGTGTGATGAGCCTTCCTAAGAGGAGCAGAGATGCTAGTGAATAACTAATGTTTTGGTTAACTCCTGCTTTATTTTGCTCATTTCTTAGATGGAAAGGGACGTGCTCCCTAGTGAAGGAGCAGCCCAGAAAGGCAGCTGCAACACCTCAGCAGCAAAAGCCTGCAGCTCAACACCTGACAACAGCTGTCACAACAGGCTTAGCAGCATGATTAGAAATGCCCTCTGCCAGCGCAGCAACCCAGGCTGGCTGTGAAAGTATCCCCTTCCGGCTTGTATATACTGGGAAGTTGATTAGGGCTGTCCTGTCCAGATCCAGGAGCTGGGCTCAATGATCCTTGTGGGTTCCTTCCAGCTTAGCATATTCTATGATTCTATGGTAATGCTAAAATGACACAACACAGAGCAGCACTTGACAGAACAGACTCACGGGGCAGGGGCAGAGCTATGTCACCACCTGAGCTCAGCATGGGTCTGGTGAAGTCTCCTCCAGTCCTGTCAGCCAATCCTGAAAGTAATCAGAGTTAGCCCCACAGCCAGGAGTCACAGATACAGCAGCACAGCTCTGCAAAAGACTACAATTTAACTTTCTTAGCCCGTCCAAAAGACCCATAGTGCTGGGTGTCAGCTATGGGTAGTTTTTAAGATGTCTTTGTTATGTTCTCATAGAAAGCACCTGTCCCTTGTGCTGAAGAGAGCTAAACGAACATTTCTGCTTCCTTTAGTTCTTTCAGAGAAAAGACAAACAATTTGAAAGTTGGTTTGGGCTTTAAGAAAATGACAAAAAAAGCAAGCATCACCTTTCATTGTAGTCAGAGGCCGGTATTTCAGCTAGAAACATCAAATTCCTAAGAATTTTCCAAGCCTATGCTTGGCTTTCACCAAAGGACATATATAAACAGTAATGTATGGGAGGTCTGACTGCACATAGCTAGGAAATTAAAATATTCCCCTTGAATGACGCTACTAAAACATGCATAGATATATACCTAAAACATGTGAATAGTCAGCAGAATTCAGAAATCCTTTCAGAGGAGCAAAATGCAACAGAGGGACCCTGTAGCGTGAGGAGTTAGGATTTGTCGGTATAGAGCTTATTTCACTGCAGAAATACTTATATCAGTTACTCCCCTGAAGACTGTCTTGCTCTCTTGTCCAATACAGATTAAAGAGGATCACTTTCCCACTCCAATTCCACCTGCTGTCCTTCTGTCTGAACCTCTGCTGTCATCTCCGTACAACAAAATGGATCATAGTTTTCCTCCTTCTCTCAGGGGTATGGCACTTAAAAATTTGCATCTGTGTGAGCACAGCATGGGTTTGTTCCACTCTAGTAACTGACCCATGAACACCTGTTTAGAAAACAGGTACTGCCACTGCACAGTGTTTTTACTGAGAAAGGGAAAGTTGTCTCTTGGGGCAGCAGTGAAGCAAGCTTGGGATGTGGTTCATTAAGTACTTTGTGAGCTCTGCTCAAGCTCTCCAGTAGGCCAGCCAGCCCAAGGTAAGAGCACTACTGCATTTAAAACTGAGACCTCTCTCATTGTGATCAAATCAGCTTTGCAGTAAGAACGAATGCTCCTAAGGTATCAGAGCTAAGCTGACTGGCACTGTACAGTACCCTGCGGGAGGACCCCTGTGGTGAAGTTAGCATCTCATTTAAGAGAAATGAGATGTATTTCAGGTAACTTTTATAAGCACAAGGTCCCCATCCTGCTTTTCTACTCATCAGAAGAGGGTTATTTCTATTTCTCTCTTCAACCCAAACCCAACTGCATGAGATGTTTTGCAAGCAGCTGGTTATTTACTGTGCTTAACATGAACATGAATTTTCAGGATCATAAGAGATACAGAGGATGTGGAGGGAAAATACATATGCATCTTCTGACAGAAAGAGTACTATGTAGATGGAAGACTTTAAGGCAAGAATTGCTTTCAGTACTATTAGTCAGCCATACAGTATCGAGACCAGCAGTCTGCCCTCCAGCTCAATAGGAGAGAATGATTTCCTCATGTCCTACTGTAACACAGCTGTCTGGTGAAATGCTTTCACAGAGGAATTATGTGGGAAGCTGTATAGTACAAGTGCCGCGTTCTCTGAAAAGGTTTGAAGCCACAGCAGTAGCCTCCATACCTCTGGCAGAGGCATTTAAAGCAATCATGAAAAAGAAGAACAGCAGTCCCCAAGTTCACACGTCCTTCTGTTTTCTGTGTTGAGGTCATCATTTCGATTTTTAAAGTCTTGCTTTACACAGATTCTTTTCTGCATCAGACCCATGACAATTGCCAATTTCTCTACCCAAGCAATTAGCACCACTGCTGTCAGTGGGGCACTGTTGCCCAGAGTATAGTGGAGGCAATTATCTTCAGCCATAAAATGGATTTGCACAAACATGCCATTGTACAACCTTTGTCACCTGCCTCACACTAGATCTCACTGTTGTTTTTAAAGATATATCAGCCCTTTTTTCTGTGCTATACAGTACCACATGGACACATTTGATTTTGTTCAACTCTTAGTCCTTGCATACCCAAAGCTTAGTTTCACACCTTCCCATTCATTGATATTGCTTGAAGTGATGTATCACAAGAGCAGCAGCTTTATGCTGAAGAGGATTATTCTAATCAGGCATCAGTGTCTTTTATAAATTAAAAAATCCACACACATTCTAATTTAAACCATTAGCATGGCCTGTGGTTAGATGACATTATGTTGCTAATGGATCCACTGTGGAATATGACACCAGTTGTGCTGTCCACTGGGATTTACAGGCATATAATACACATGTTTATTTCGACTCTAAAAAGGCTGTACTAATGGCTTCAGCACTTTTGTGTTAAGTAATCAACGTTCTGCCCCTTTGGCAGTGAATGCATATGTAATGCAATCCATGTTTTCCTGGGATAATTGGTCTTTCTTTCCTCAATCAGAAATACGATGAAATTCCAAACTAGATGTGTGTTAGAGACAAGTTAGGTTTGCCTGTAGGTTGTGACTAGTTTTCTTTGGTTTTCTATATTTTAAGAATTCGAGGCTTTTTCAAAGTGGTTGTACTATTTACTGCTCATCCCCTCCCTTACTATTGTTTCACTTCGGGCTGGGGTTTATCAGGACTAAAATAAAAACTAATGCATTAAGATTTTTGCAAAGATGCTGTTGCTTCTGCCAGCGTCTGAAACGGGCTGAACTGGTAATGGGACAGATGCAACTGCTTAGGGAAAAGTACTATTCATGAGTGACTATGCTATGCTGTTTTCCACCTAATGTAAAGCTTGTTTTATCTGCAAAGTGTCTCCCTCAGTTATCAGTATCCCAGCACTCAACTTTACATCGGCATTAACAGAGAGAGGTTGCTTATCACCAATCAACTTCTACCACCTCAAAATTGCTAGCACAGAAGGTAAAAGACCAGGTAGCCTTCCAGACCCTGCATTCAGTATTAGGTGGCCTAGCAAAAAACCCGCATCGTGGTAGCAGTGATTAGAGTTTGAATGTGCAATAGCTAATCAGCTGAGAAGTGATCAACACAGTCATGGGAGGTCATATACTTTCTACCAGGTTTTATTTATTGTATTGCAATTATGCAGTGCTGTGGTTGCTGCCGTGGCTCCCAGGTGGTCTTGCCTTCATTGCATAGGAACATGATGCATTCCTTTCTGCCACACTACCTTAATGAAATAACCCCAAAGGGCGCATCCAAGTCTGAAACAGATCCAGAGAGTCACGGGCTTACTCCTAGCAGTCAGTTATAACAAATGAGTCACTAACTAAACCTCCAGCTGGTAGCAGCCAGAGAAAGCAGCAGATTCTGGAGAAGAAAAGCCACTTCTTGCTGTTCACTTTTTCCTCAGTAATCTGTCTAGGTGGATCATGTTTCTGTTTTGACCACAAATACATATCCCAAAGTAAGTTCTGCAGCTTACCCAGACCACTGTGCACTGTGCTTGCAATGAAATCCCCACACACAGAAATTTGTCTGGTTGGCTGAGGAAGTCCTTTACAAACAAAAAATTTCCACCACCTGCACTGAAAATAGGCTAGAATTGTTTTAGACCTTATGGTTTGAGTTATCAGAAACCTGAGTCAAATGCTCATCTTCCTCTTTTCTTCCCTATACTGCGTGAGTTCAGGTCAAACTCATTGCTTTGGTAGAGAACTTGATGACCAGCATGCATTGTTTCAGACTCATCCTAAAATTGAGAATGAGAGAATTGAAATGCTGACCTTTCATTGAATAGTTGTATCATGTTTTATCCCTTGAACCTGACTTCCGCTCTCTTTCTGAGCCAAAGCACAAACAGAGCTAAATTCAGTAGGAAAATTTAGCTTCAGCTGAACAGTACTAGATCCTTACTCTGCCTAAGGATTTTAAGACAACATAGCAAAGCATAATTCTGCAAACATATGGAACAGTATATATTTCATGAGGATCTGGAAATAGAAAATGAAAAAATAAACCAGGTCTGTGCAATTTATATGTATGCCACATGCAGAGAATTAAAGCAAATAAAAAGTCTAGAGAAACAGTTCCCCAGGGTGCACTGATACTCCATTAGCCCCCTTTTTTCCCCCTCACCCAAGGAAAAAAAAAACC
>VYZQ01042610.1:40156-59658 GCA_013400655.1 Mystacornis crossleyi | reverse complement strand
GTCTCTTGGCATACATTTCATCACCATTTTCTTTCCACTCTTTGCGTAATTTTCTGTATTAAGGTTTTTATGTCTGGGCTAGAAGGCTGTCCCATAATGTATTCAATGTGATAGAATCTGATTCTTGATTCTTACAGCAATATAAATAATAAGAATAAAATTTAAAAGGAGAACCTTAGTCTTGCAAAACAGCCTTTTCACAGGTGTCTTTTGTCTTTAAATTGTGGAGTGAGAGTCCAAACAGATGTACAGACCTCTTAGATAGGTGTGATCATAGAATCATTAAGGTTGGAAAAGATCTCTAAGATCGAGTTCAACCATTACCCTAACACTGTGCAGTCCATCACTAAACAGTGTTCCTGAGCGCCACATTTACACATTTTTTAAATACCTCCAGGGCTGGTTATTCAACCACTTCCATGGGCAACCTGTTCAAATGCTTAAGCATCCTCTTAGTGAAGAAATTTTTCCTAATATCCAATCTAAAGTGCCCCTGGTGCAATTTGAGGCCATGTCCTCTTGACCTCTCACTTGCTACCTGTGAGAACAGACCAACCGCATTCTTGCTACAACCTCCTTTCAGGTAGTTTTAGAGAACAATAAGGTCTTCTCTTAGCTGCCTCCTCTCCAGGCTAAACACCCCCAGTTCAATCAGCTGCTTCTCATAAGTCTTGTGCTCCAGACCCTTCCCCAGCTTTGTGATTCTTCTCTGGACATACTCCAGCATCTCAGTGTCTTATAGTGAGGGGCCCAGAACTGGACACAGCATTCAAGATGTGGCCTCACCAGTGCCAAGTACACCAGGAAAATCACTGCCCTGGTCCTGCTGGCCACATTATTTTTGTTACAGGCCAGGATGCCATTGGCCTTTTTGGCCACCTGGGCACATGCTGGCTCAAGTTCAGCCGCTCTTGACTAGCACTCCCACGTCCTTTTCCACTGAGACACTTCCCAGTCACTCAGCCCCCAGCCTGTAGCACTGTCGGGGATTGTTGTGACACAAGGGTGCAGGACCCAGAGCTTTGCCTTGTTGAACCTCATACAACTGGCCTTGGCCCATCCATTTAGGTTGTCCAGATCCCTCTGCTCTTCTGCAGATCAACACTCCTGCCCAACTTTGTGTCATCTGCAGGCTAACTTAGGGGGCACTCGATCCCCTCATCTGGGTCATCAATAAAGATGTTAAGCAGGACTGACCCCAAAACTGAGCACTGGGGGTCACCGCTGGTGACTGGCCACCAGCTGCATGTGACGCCATTCACCATCCTGCTCTGGGCCCAGCCATCCAGGCAAATTTTACCCAGCAAATAGTGCAGCTGTCCAAGCCATGGGCTGCCAGCTTCTCCAGGAGAAAGCTGTGGGAGACAGTGTCAAAGGCTTTACTTAAGTCCTCAGTGTTTCTCTCATCCTCAAAATGGGTCACACTGTCATAGAAGGATATCAGGTTGGTCAGGCAGCACCTGCCTTTCATAAACCCAAGCTGACGGAGCTTGCTAGCCCAGTGTCCTGCATGTGCGGTGTGATGGCACTCATGATCATCTGCTCCATGACCTTCCCCTCACACTAAAATCAGGCTGACAGGCCTGTAGTTGCCTGGATCCTCCTTCAAATTATAGATGGATATTTGCTAAATTCAGTCAACTACGACATTCCCAGTTAACCAGAACTGCTGAAAAATGATTGAAAATGCCTGAAGCATTCCTTTTTGTGGCTCACCTGTTTTTGTTTTTTTTTCCCTCCTAAAATATTACCTATAATTATATTTGAGGGACACTATCGGTCCTTTCCCTATTAGAATGAAATGCCATTATGGGAAGCAGGTTTTCAATGCTGCTAGATGCCCATCAATGAATTTAGTATATCTGAAGTTATTTTCTGAACACTCATACCTCATCAGATAGTACGGTCATTGCCATTTAAGTGCGGTGGATCAGTGCTGTCTTGTTAGATTGTACAAAGGCTGATTTTCTAACCAAATCTGATGTGCTTGTCTTTGCTGTCCAGGCTATGCAAAGTGTCATTCTGCAGTGTTGTCTTGATCATGCAGGTTTCCTCTCCAGTGTTATGCTCTCTGCAACCTCTTTCCACTCTGTAAAAGCTTCTTTCTGATTTGTTGAAATTTCCTTCCTTCTCCCATGCTGTTATAGGAGTTTTTGCTTCTGGCTGAATCTAAAGTTTTGTAGAGCTTTTATTTCTTTCTTTTGTCTCTCCTAGTTTCTCTTTCTTTTGTAATGCTGTTCCTTAAGTTTAGTTTGTGCCTGGTATCAACATAATGTGAGAGGTCCTTGTGACTTGAACTGCTTGCTGTATGCCATAGCACTCATTTACCTGCTAGGACCTAGTGATGCAAGTAAGCCTTTTTTTTAGGCTACCTTGAAAAATAGTCGCATGTTTTCTAATTTCCATTCCCAGATTTTATTAAGACCAATTAAATATCTACTTTATCTGTCTTTCATTTCTAAACACAAACTTGGCAAATTTGGAGTGTTAGTTGTCTATAAGAAGCCTTTTTCTTTTCACAAATCCAAAAGAAAAAATTACTTTGGAGCTGTGTAGAAGCTGTGGTGAATAAGTATTGCTGAATTTCCTTGGAGTGGTTGAAAAGATTACTCCTTACCCCAAGTCTCTAAGGTCTTATTGCACAATGGAGATTGCTGTGTGTCTAGCCCTCAGCTGCAGTCACTCATGGCCTGGTTGTTACTATATAACACTGGGTGAAGAATATTTTTGGAAAAGAATAACAAAATGTGTGCTTTTCCTACTTGGATGCTTACTCTCTGTAGGCTGGTGCTGCTTATTTAATACTCACAACACTCAATTATGTAGCTTGCTTTTGAAGTTGAAAACCAAATTTATGTCTCTCCTTTTATCACTGTATATTGGAATCTACACCTTTGAAAGCAAGGCAGTTCACCTTTGGAAGTAGACTAGTGGAAGAATGGGCTTGTCAGATTCCTTGGTGGCTCTCCAAGATTGCTCCAGATGTTGCTGATGTGTGGCTAAATGAGTTTTACCTTTTTTCATGAATTTACTTCCTGATACTGCTGACAGCTGTTTCGTGAGTAGTTAAAAAGTGAGCCTGAGACATCTTGCTAGAACAGATCAAGTATCATTACTGTGTACAGTATTTCAAAAGGAGAAAAATTATACATTTATTTCAGCTAATTTTATATATGAGATGAATATGCTTTTCATAATGTTACACAATGTAACCATAATAACACAGCCAAGATGGTAAATTCATTTTAATTCCACAGAATTCATAATTGGTGACATCACCAGTGGGAGCAATTGATCTCTGCTTTCCATTTGTTCTTGACTGTTTCCACTTCAGTGAATTGAAAGAATGGGGCTGTTGGGACCCCACCCTCTGCATGTTCATACAGCATATTATGCAAGAGCAATAGCCTTCAGAAAATTGCTCGTAATAGACAATGCATGCATTAAATAAAAAAGGCAATAGTCCCCAGCCTGACTCAATATTTTAATCTTTTCCAGGTTTTTATTATACCTGATGTCTTCTTGTTCTGTGGCAGAGCTAAGGAACAGGTGTAATTCAGTGTAGTTAAATTGCATTATTTGAAATTAATGAGTTCTGTGTTTATTCTTGTAAATTAATACAGTTTCTAATAAATCAAAAGAGAATATGCACTCCTCTGTGTTGGCCGGCATATTACCTCAGTGGGAATAATTAACATCTTGTGACAGAGAAGTCATATGTCAAATCTGAGAACTTATTGCCAGCCTAGTGAAAATGATGTTGCTTGTGACCTATATCGTGACCTTATTGATGCAGTTAAGTTCACTCATTCAAGATGTTCAAATAAAGTCTTGCCACTTCATAGTGCTCCCTGTTCTGCAGGAAAGAAAAGATATTAATGTATCTAAAATAAAAATTAAAAATCAGAGGTAGCTAATGGGGTAGACATCAACATGTAATACCTTTTGAAGTGTGTATACGTATTTCTCTTCTGCTTTCCCCTCCGGTTTTTAAAAAAACAGTAACCAAATGATTTGTGGTTTTTAGGTTTTTCTGCTATAACTGAGGCTAGCTTAAACCACTTTCATCCGAAGAAAAACCAATAATGTTTAAGGGGTGTTATCAGTAATTGTCAGTGGNATTGCCAGTCTAGTGAAAATGATGTTGCTAGTGACCTATATCGTGACCTTATTGATGCAGTTAAGTTCACTCATTCAAGATGTTCAAATAAAGTCTTGCCACTTCATAGTCCTCCCTGTTCTGCAGGAAAGAAAAGATATTAATGTATCTAAAATAAAAATTAAAAATCAGAGGTAGCTAATGGGGTAGACATCAACATGTAATACCTTTTGAAGTGTGTATACGTATTTCTCTTCTGCTTTCCCCTCTGATTTTTAAAAAAAACAGTAACCAAATGATTTGTGGTTTTTAGGTTTTTCTGCTATAACTGAGGCTAGCTTAAACCACTTTCATCCGAAGAAAAACCAATAATGTTTAAGGGGTGTTATCAGTAATTGTCAGTGGGTAGGACAAGTTTCTTGTGCCCATCTCCTTCCTCTTCCAGGAGTGTCACCAAGTTGTTTTCAAGTCTCAAGCATTCAGGTGATTATTTTGCCAACAAAAATCGCAAAAATTAAGTATGTATTTTGGGTCCAAGAAAACCAAGAGGAAAGTACTCTGTTGGGGCTTCTTCATTGTTCCCCTAGTTTCATTAGGATTGGAAATAGTGGATTAGGTGAAGTATTTAAACATTTTTTGGTACAAGTGAAAGCTGTAGAATCTGTAAATTCATTAAAGAAGCTTTTGGTCATCCTGGTTGAATTTTGCCCATTGGTAATTCTTATGTTGATCCTAGTTCTGGATGTTGCAGGGCACTGATGATAGGAGATGGACTCTTTCCCCTTTAGATGTGAGATTAAAGAGGAAATAGTTTAAGAGTTTCCTCGCACAAGAGGAGGCTGTGCACAAGTACAAGTGAGTAGTTTTGTGGTTAAATAGCGCAAGTTGTGTTGAAGTGATCCAAACCTGAAACAAATGGGAAGTTTTAGACTCCTGTGAATAAAACAAAGGTCTTAATGGGGAGGAAAAAAAGGCTCAAACATGTCTTCAGTGGTAGTTAGCAGAGTAGTTAGTCATGCTCAGTAACTTCTCACATGGATAATTCGCATCTCTAGATGTAGACAAAAGTGCCTCTGCTTGAAGTTGCCCATGTATTGCGTGTCTCCTGTTGCATAGAGCCATTTTTGACAAGTCTCAATGCCATGAGATTAATATGCATGGTACTGTCTGTTTTCAAGTTGCAGATGTTTGCCTTCATTTTCTTTAGCTACTGCTAACTTAAAAAAAATATTTATATGTGAGGGAAGCCTAAAGCGGTGAACTGATTGTGCTTGATCTGTCATGCCTGCCAGAGGTTGCATGTAGTGTCATACAGTAGCTATGAGGTGAGGATAGTGTTAATTTGTTTGTGTACCAGCTGGAATAATCGTTGCTTTTAGTAACAATTTTAGTAATAACAACTTAGTAACATACTTAAATTCTTATCACAGTAGATAGGAATGGAAAAGCACTGGTAATAATTTGAACTGTTTGCTTTAAGTGTTGGTGCCCCCAAGGCTGGAAGGGTGTAATCACTTGTATTCATGCAACTGCCATGACCAACTGTGTCTACTGCAGCTGATGGAAAACTGAGCGAGAAGAGCCCACAGTGAATGAGCCTGAGCACTAAATAGTGGAATATGTTTTCAAAAGGGCTTTATGTATTAAATTCCTGTGGTCTGTTAATTTTGCAGTTGGAGATAAAGTAGTAATTACCATTTCCTTTTTTCACCCTCACTTTGATGCCTTGACTTTTCTGTTCTTAAGTTGAGCTCACATTACTGTGCTTGCTGAGCTTTCTAAAATTTTCCTTATGTAAAATAATTCACTTTACAGTGATGCGCATGGAAAAAATGTTTTAGTGGCACTTTATTTCTCCTTGCAAAAAAGTCATCGAGTATTGATTTGTGCAGTTTAATGGCAGCAGGCCATATTCTAATCTCAGTTATACCAGCTGAAATCTAGAGCAGTGCTACTGAAACCTGTAAATTATCTTTTTCAGTTATGCAGCTGATAACAGGGTACTTTTGGTGTAAGGTATTGGTATTTGTATTATTGTAATTTCTTTAGCATTTGCAACCTGTCTCTCCTTCTGTTTTTGTGGATGAAAGCAAGTGTATTTTCGTTTTTTTTCTGACTTCTTTCAAAAGTCTTTTTTGCAGTGGCACTGGTACACTCATTACCATGGACATCCACTGACTTCTCTGCCTTTGAACGCCTAATAATTTCTTCATGTAAAACAAATACAGTCTGTTGGGTATCATCAGCTGGGCCCTACAAGCACCAGGCTGCAATTAGATCATGATCAAATATCCTAAAGCAGGTGGATTGTGGCCTGGATTCTTAGAAGTGGAAGTCTGCCAGCTCTCATCCTTCAGGTTTCTTCCCAGCTATTTTTGAGATGCAGAAATAATTGAAAAGACTCTTTAGAGAACCCTTTCTTTTTCAGTGAACCATCTCTTAAAGATACCACTACAAATGTATTTTAAAGAATCTCAGTCTCACGGTTGTCCTTTGACTGGTGTCCTGACACATAGGCCATGCACCCTTTGTTGTTCTCCAGGTCCTGCTCCAGGATAAAGCGACATTCTTTGCTGGAAAAGTGTATAATACCATGGGCTGTTTCTTTGGAAATCATAAATAAGTATTCCTACTGTTGGATTTAATTAGGTTTTATCTGACAGTGGTGAATTAAAAAAATTTTTTTTAACATCTACATACTGTTTGCAAACCATCAGATTTATGATGGTTCTTGCATTGCTTAATCTGGCCCTAGAATGATTCAAGATCTCATGGAGAAGTCCCACTGACAGTAAGGATGTCCTTCGGTGGCCCCATATTCTCTTGAACCAGGCCCCAAGTGTTTTATTCAAAGTCACTAACAGAGCATAAAACAGAACTCAGAACCTGTGACTCATAATTGTCCTCTACTCTCCTTGTAACTGGAACACCACTGTTAGGCATAATTCTTCTTCACTTCTTCATAACAACTCATCACCACTAGTTTTTTTAGTTTAAGTCTCTGGAAAATAATGAGGAAGGAGAAATCCCTGTCTTTTTTGTTTTTTTCTTCCCCATTCTTATAGACTTCACAGTACTAAATCTGTTTTTTAATATGTGAAAATGAAGTGTCTGACAATTTCGTGTATGTTTTTGTTCAATCATTGCTTTTTCTTGGTCCTTCAGCTAGTGTGTTTTGTGTAAATCCTACATACCTTCTAGGCTGAGGAAAAAACCCCTTTTAGTCACTTTAAGAGTGAAGAACTAGCATTTCCTGGCTGAAAAAGACAACTTCTGCAGTTTCAATTAAAGGAATTACTGGGATTAGGAAGACAAAGGCCCACTTCTGAAATCAGCTTTAGCAGCATTTATGAGGATCAAGTGATCACTTCAAGTTTCTCATTCTTTTCTAACTGGCTGCTTCTCATGCTCTGAAAACGTTGTGCTGTGTTTGTACTGAGAATGGAAAAATATGTTCAGGCTATAGACGGTTGATGAAATGAACCTGATTGACCATAGAGTTGGGGAAATGTATGAGTCTTTTATCCTTCGCAGCTGCGTACAGTGGTGTTCTCTGAATCTGTATGGGTTTTTAATTAATTTCTGTTATTTCTAAAGGTAATTTGATACAGGGAATAACTTTGATTTCAGAGCCAAGACAACTCTTCCAGTACCTGCATCTCTTGCTATAACAGCTAACTTTACTAAGATTAGCAGAATTAGCATCATTCCAGTAGATACTAAGTTAAAGTAGCAAGTGTGCCTGGTTAGCACGGGAGACATAGAAAATTGATTTCTTGGGCTATGAACTGGTTCCTGTAAGACCACCTCACATCTTTACTGTGTTAGGAAGCTCTAATGCTGACCTGCATCTTGCATGTGCTTGCCTCTTCAGCACTGTGCTATCTAATCCTCCTAGAAACAGGTTGGATATACGGGATTTAAAAATCATGGCAGATAGGTCTGTTAAGGCTTGCAGCTGTGATAAGACTGAACATGCAGGAGAAATAATAGTAAAAAAACCGTAAAACAAAACAAAAAATCCCACAGCAACAAAAACCTCCCACATCAACAAAAAAATCCCCCAGCAACAAAAAACCCAACACCTCATTTTTGTTATGCAGGCTGTTAGTCACCACCTGGAGATCTTATGTCAAGCAAGGAGTCTGACTGACCAGTTTCTAGCTCATCATTTTGCTGCAGTTTAAGGTGCTTCCATGTCCATCTGTTCACCCGATTTCCCTTCTTAAAGGTTCCTGCTTCTACAGCAGTTTTGGCAGGCTGTCGCATGTACCTGCATGTTATCTGTTCCGTTAGACATTTGGTGCAACTAAATTCAAGCACAGTGTTTTGGCTAAGACAGCAAATGCTAAAAGGAGTTGGCTGAGATATGGGCATCTGCTCCCGTCTGCTGACAGTTCTCCAGGACTGGTAACGGGCTGGGTGGGCAGCAGCCTGTAAATGCTGCGACCGATGCCTGTAAATGAGCGACCGATGCCGGGCTGAGTGCAGCTGGAGCCGGGCAGGAGCACAGCTTGACGTGGCATTGGGCACTCTGAGATCGCAAGGCAGCAGCCAGGCCCCCCAGACCTGCTCAGAGGACAAGTTGAGTAATCCTCAGGTATTTGCTTTCTAGCCATTAGTGTCACACTCACTGTTGTTGTGCCCTGATATAATCCTTGTTCGAACCTCTCACTGGCTTAACAATGACCAGCCTACTATGTTTTCTGTCATTGCCTTTCTTTCAGGGAAAGACTGTGCATACTGTTTGTAAATTTATAGTAGGAAAGGAAATATATGTTTTCTTGTACATATAAGAAAAGTTACTGATGCAAACAATGTTTTAATGTAATGTCTTAAGAGAGCATTTTAAGAGGGGAAGGCAGATCTGTAAGTCAGGAAATGCTAAAGCTTTCAGAAAAGGGATCACATGCACACTCCCCATGCACATATTAATATGTTTGTCAAACTGAAGTTGTCCTCATTCTTGTATTAATATTCCTGTGTGTGGTTACAAGAGTAAAAATACCTTTTTTTTTTTAATAGTGATTTGCAACCCCAAGACCTCTTAAGCTGTGGGTTGATGGATCTTAATTTAGTGACATTAACATGGCACTCCCAGAGAAACGTGTTGTGTAATGCTTTAATCATTAATTACCGTCATTCATCATGCAGCCTTCCTTTTAATGTCCATTAGCATCATATGCCACTCACGAATGCTTGTAAGTGTATAAATATGCTGGTAATCCTGCTGAGTAGGTTTACATTAACTGTAAATTATCTTTTTGACCAGTTGGTTGGCCTTCCTGGCTGATGGAGTCATCTTATTTGTAGCATTAGCAACGAGTCTGGGAAATGAGATACACAGAAAATATGTGCAGGTTTGTCTTAAAGCTAGGACCAGCTGCTGCTTGGGGATACGCTGGGAAGTGTTTGCTCGGTTGTGCCAGCATGCATCAACATCTTTTGAGACAAAAACCTACCGTCTGTGATCCACATGGCAACAGTCTTGTAGAGATTGCCTAACACTTACCAGTTTGACATAGTTTAAGCCAGTCCATTTAACGTTCCAAAGCTGTTTTTTAAAAAACCTAAACAAATGTAAGTGTAGACAAACAGTTTGGAAAAACACCCCAAAACAACAAAACACAAAGAAACAAATGAAAATAGGTAAATGCGAAGAAGCATCAAGGGCCCTTTCCCACAGCAGCTTGTGAAAGTCAAACAAGCATGTGCCCATGTTCTTTTGTCATTTTCCTTGTATTAGTATTATATGGGCACACTCCATCTCCAGGAGCATAACGTGGCTTTCAGAACAACATTATATTCTGTATTGCTGCAATAATGATTCCTGTGAAACATGCAAATCAAAATAAAACACTTGACTACATGTCATTAGGGAGCAACTGAGATAACCATGACAAAGACAGAAGTATCAGTTTTTGTTGTGTATATGAAACATTTAGTGTGAAATGTTGATCACTTCCTACTGGCAATCAACTCCTCTTTAATTAGCACCGATGTGATTTTTGTCACACAGTTCAAAACTGGACAGCCTTTGGAGACAATCTCCCACTACATACAGCAGTGCTTTCACGTAGCTGTGCAAGACACGTTTGCTGTTTGGAACTGAATTTGACAGCTCACCAGGCAGCAGGAAACTTTCAACACAGTGCTCACTCTACTATCTTTGTTGGTTAGTTGGAGCACCTGTTTCCTTGCTCCAGGATCTGTTGTGGGATGCAGTTAACCACTAAAGGCTAGATCCTGATTTCTCATACGAATGCACAAGGCTTTTATAACAAGTGAACTTACAGCACAATTTAAATTATTTTACTGACCATGAATGTACCAGGAAATTTTTTGTCTGGTTCTTCATTTCCCTTAGAAGTACTCAATTTTGGTGATTGCCTGCTGGCATGAAGCTAGATTTTCACCATCCACAGTGCAGCAGCAATTTTCACTTGACAGAATCTCTAGAAGACAAACTGACATGTTGTCACCAACACTCACAAATATTTGAGCAGTTTGATGTTTTTGCTTATATGCTGAGCATCAGGTTTTACACAAAACTCCGCTAACTAGGGGTCTGTGTGTCTCAGCTAGTGTCAAATCGTGGCCGTGCTGAAGCTGATTGCAGGACTTAGAGGGAAAAACTGTGTGAGAATACCAGCTTCATTGAATAAAGTTTGTGAGTTTATTAGAAATTCAGAAGTTGCATCAGCTAGGTTCTCATTTCTCAGCAAAGCTCTTTGGGTTTGCAGAGCCTTTTTTGTAATGTGGATAACACGAGATACAGGGTCATTGATATTTGACTCCTGAGGCACCTGTATCATAGGCTACTTGAAGGGAATTTTTTTTCTCAGATCAACTCTGATGAGTTCTGAGTCCAACTCCACCATTATTTCTGTGCTCTCTGTTTTTTTTCTGTGATCTAATTGTGCATCTGGGTTCTGGGCAAGGGAGAGACCTACTCTTTCACCACGTGAAGAGAAGAGGTTGTGCAAACTTTTTCTGCCAGAGCAGAAAACTTGTATCTCCTCATTCATTGATATGGCAACTGTTACTATCATTAGATTCATTGACAGGAGGAGAATAGACACACACAAGTCTGGTTTTTTTTTCCTCAGTGCAGAAAAATACCTGCTATCTTTGCAGAAGGCAGCAGTTTGTTGGAGGTAGAAATGCTAATTTGTTGTTTTCAGCACAAGTGGGGCACAGGAAAAGACATGTTCTTCCTGAGCAGCTTTGTTTGTTCTGGGATTTCTGCCACCTGTCATGGTATGTCCCCACTGTTGTAGATCCCTTGTCTGTCACACTCCCATCGTATTGAGAACACAGAATCTAGACCTGCAGCAGACATGGCCATCGCAAAATTATTTTTTTTTTTTCTTAGAGGAGTCCTGTGCAGTCGGTCCTGTGCAGTCTGAAGAATTGAAGTGGTGACTTTCCCCTCACCACCACTGATGGTACCCACTTCCAAACCCACTCCCTTCCTCGCATGTGGTAGTTATGCTACACTGAGCCTGGTAAGGGAATTGTTTTCCTTGCTGTGGACTATGGAGACTTCCAATTCAACCAAATGCACAGTGCCAAAGAGTCCAACCACAGTCCCAGGAGCCGTGTTAATTACTCATTTAATTCAGGGGTAGAGAGGTCCAACGATGAATTATGATGGTATCCAAATTCTAGTTTTCCAGTTGAAAATGTAAGTGGGACCATGGGACTGTGTCAACAATTACCTTAAGAAAGGAAAGAAACCTGGAGTGTTCAACAGATGTCCTGACTATCCCCTTTTGGGAGAGAGCAATCCTTCCGCTTCTCTTTAGCAGGCTCTGACTATTTGTTCATGCTTCTCTGGGGGCTTATTTAGTGGTTCTGGAAATATTTTAAAAGACATTTAAAAGGAGTTGACAAATGTTTGACCTGTTTCAGTGTCCGTGAGCTGAGTTAAATTATGATGGTATCCTTTACGCGCAACCCAGAGGCCTGGAGTTGAAAGCTGGGGAAGACTGTAGGAATGTTAAACCCATTTCACTGACAGTATCCAACATATGGTTTATCTGGTTGAACCATAGGAGTGAGGAAGTAGTGGAGTTATGTGAAGGGTTTGGATATGACCAAACCTTTCTAATAAATATGTTGTAGCTGCCACTGGGTTCCTGCTGTTCCAAGTGTCATCTTCCCAGCCACCCGAATCTCTCTGCTTGCAGAATTTCAAGAAGGGAAGGGAGGCACTATCTCTGCATATAAGGGAAAAATATGATGCTACTGCATTAGGTACTCTTTTTTCTAAAAAACTACCCTGCTTGTTAAAAGTATATATAGTAAAAAAACCCCAACCAAAATTGGTTACTGATTAGGCTGGGTGTTTGATGTGCTTTGTCCTTGGCATTCTTGGTTGGAAATCTCTCTTTTTTGTGGCACCATATGTAACTAGTGCCAAACTCCCTTCTCTTGCCTGGCAGATTTGTTTGTCTGCCTCGTGACCTGTTCATCTCACTTCTCCTAGACCATCCTTGGGTCTGTGTTGAGCTGGCTCTTTACATTATTTTGTTTTTCCCTCCTCAGCTACTCTGGCAGGCACCATTATCTACATGTATGATACCTCTGTGTCCAAAACCTGTGTCCTTTTTTCTGTATATTGTCTACTCTGTTTTGACTTCATCTCTTTATTTCTCTAGCCAAGAATGTTCCTGAGTCTGTCTCCCATTTCCTTTCTATTTTCACACATAACTTCAGTTGTAGCTACTATTCACTGACAAACTCGGAGGCATCATGAATAGCGGGGAAGCAGGTCTCACTTGGCTTGGTGGATTCCCACAGGGGAATGTCAGCAGTTTGCACAGTGGGTCACCATCCCTGTACAGCTGAGGTTTCTCACCCTGTTTAATTGTAACTTACTGGAGGCAAAAAATCTCGTATATAGTTAAATTAAGCTTATCTTTGCCTGCTTTGTCTTTTTTGCCTTCGTTTATCAATTTCTTCTGTGTAAGTAGAAGAATGACCATTGTGTTAATCAAAGCCTGAGACAAGCTGCAGTTGCTCCTTATATGAGCCCAAGTTAAACTTGTTCAAATATAACTACCTGCAGTTAATGTCATAAAATTATACTTAAACATCTAAGTCTCCTGATTTTTTGGAAGATTTGAGCATTTGCAACTCCAGGTGCATGTGTTATGTTATCCAGGAGATGTGTTATGAAATCATCTCAGGAAATCAGGGCACTTTTATTTAAGTCTCTAAATAAGAACTGGGGTTTTTATATTTTACACTTTCAGGTTTTGTGAATGCTTCCTGCTGTGTGTAGGTTTCAATCTGTGTTAATACCAGGAAAAAATGTCACCTCTCACCACCATCCTCTGCCTTCCTCAGAAAAAAACCATAGAATAATGTTTGCCATGTCTAAACTGTCTCAGTGTATTGTTTAACTTCTTTGTTTCCTCCCAGCAAGGAGAACTGTGACTGAAAAAAGTGAAATGCTGCAAGATCAACTTCAGGACTAGGCTGCTAATTAATCAGTGTCTAAGTTTCACATTGTTTAGGAGAGGATCAGAAGATTATTATCTGCGACTGACCTAAACTGTGAACTTTTCAGCTATGCCCTCAAAATTAAAAGTTCCCTTTCCCTCTTGGAGGCATTGAGCAGTAGCTTTTCTGAGATGTGCACTTTTCCGCCCTACTACTTGAAGCACAGCTTTCTAATGTGAAAAATATTTTTGTCTTTTTTTTCCCCCTCCACTCCTTCAGCTGTAACAACACTGGATGTTTGCTTGGCTTGGGTGGGAAGGTGGAAAAATTCTTCCAAAATTTAGAAACAGAGAGCTTTCTGATGTGTGCAGTAATCTTAAGGCAGTAAATTCTTTTTATTTGATTTTAAATGCATAATTTAGTATACAATATAAAAATGTATCCAAGGGGGAAATGAATTTTTTTTAATAACATGCTTCCCAAGGCGAGTGGCAAAACGTGTGTGTTGATGGGAAAGGGAGGGGATAAATTTATATCCTCAAGGCATGACTTGTGGTTTTGAATAAAATTGAGACTGGTGCTGCTGTTGGCTTAGTTTCTTCTAGGCAGAGATGGGTTATGCTGTTCACTGGGAATTCAAACACAGGCAAATTGGGTTCACTTTACAAGACTTTGATGATGCAGGGGTTTACTCCACAGTTCACACTACAGAAGGTATTGACTTCTCTGCAGCTCAGAAAGAGAATTAGTAGACTGGAGACAATATTTATCTTGTCATGAAAATTTTGTGGTCCTGTTTTGCCACCCTTGTGCACGTGAGACTCCCCTCTAGCACCAGGGAGGTTCACTGCACAATTAGGGGTCATATGAGGGTGCCAGTTATTTTATTTTCAGTCTGTTGCTACACAAACAGTGTTTCTTAGACCCTGATTCATATGACAGTGATAATCACTTTTCTTCAACATTAAACAGACTTATTAAGACTACAGGAACTAAGTATTAGTTTAAAACTGTGCTTGTACATCTTTCTTTGGGGAATGAATTGTTTGTATTCTGTCTATCTGGCTGCCTGCAAGAGGTTTAAAGAGATCATGTTTATTTTCTCACTCTTTGGGTCAACTAAAATGTATGATTACAAGTGTATGCTTTGATTTTTATAGATACAGTTTTTAACTCATGATGCAGAGTGAGATAATCACATTGATTTCAACTGAAGATTTATTTATGCTCATTTAATCTGAATCAGCAAATGGAGTCTTAATTTGAAAGCAAGTCCATAATATATTTGACCTGCATGTCTTCTGTTCATAGTGGATTAAAAAGAAGCCCACAAAATAGCCTTGATTGCCTGAACTTAAAATCTGAAATCTAAAGCTGTCTAGAAAGTGTGTGTGCTTCCTTATAGTGTCATTCCTCATTTCTTGTTTTCTTTTCTGTTTCTATGCCATGTAGTTAATTCCTCTTTTAATGAAATAAAAATAATTTTAAAACTTATTGTTTGTACATATGAAATAAAAAAGAACTTCAATTACTTTATCTCTCTTGCTTATGTAAGAGAGATCAAAATTACTGAAGTTGGTTTCCACAGTGTAGTGCACCTTAAATCCAGAGCAGCTTGCATTCTGGAGAGGCTGGCAATCTGTAACACATCTTCGTGTGCTGTATCCAGCATGCACTGGAAAACTGCAGCCTGTGTGGATTTGCTCAAAACAGAATTGTATAATGGGATGGCTCTTTCTAAAATGAGTTAAACACAGCCGCTTCTGGCATTATTGGTCCTGTGTCAGAATGCAAAATGTAAAATATAATGAACAAACGATGAAGATAAGGCCTGCCTCCAGGGAAATGGGGCTGGAAAGCTAGTGGAACCATGTCGGGTGTAAAGGTGATTTCCCCAGTGGTTAAAACCCACACAGAGACACAGGAAGAATGAGCTGTGAGTCATGCTGCCTTCTAGCTACTCTAGCCTGCTAAATGGTCTCATTGGAGGCCACTGCAACTAGCTAAAGACGTGGCATTGCCTGGGGGACTCCAGCTTGCTTTAGGGACAGCTTCAGTCAGGTGAGGTGCTGGGCAGATGGAGCCACCTCCTCGCCTCCAGCTGTCTTTGGCTGGTATCAAACCCGGCCCAGCAGCATGAGATTTGCAGCCAGCCTAGCCTTCCATAGCTTCCTGCACTCTACGGCGTGAGGACATGTTCCGCTTCATGTGCTGTGAATTAATCTACGAACTGATGTTCTGATGTTAGATCTAACTATTGGTCCACCTGTGCAACACAGGTAAGGTTTTAATTCCTCACCTTTTGCATTATTGGACCTTCTTATGGGTTTTGCAATATTGCTACAGTGATATTATAAACCAAATGCCAGATGTGCAGCTTCAAAGTGTGGTGCTTGGGTAGCCTGATATTGCAAACACCAACTTATATGAATTACATGAAATAAGGATTAAGTTGTCTGCTTTCATTGGTTTGTGAAATGGCTCTTTTCCAAGCAGTTCTTCTCTTTAAAATACCATATAAAAGGTGCTTTGGGCCTAATCCTGTTTGTATAGCGCTCTCTGAAGTTTCAAAGTCATCTGTAGCAGATGAGGGGGAAGCAGAGCCTTGTAAAACTAGGTGTCTGAATTATTTTATTTATGGCACATTGAATGTGCCTTTGCTGTTTTGTTCTATGACGTCAGTTGATTGGTTTATGCTGAGCTGTAATGAAATCTTACAGCCTAAATGCTTTAAACTGTGCATCAGAGGATGTGCTTCAGTCAAATAAGGCACCACCAGTCAGTCCTGTTCTGCCCCTGGTGCATTGTGGGAATCTCATCAGATGCTGCCATGTCACTGCTCCTCACCAATGCCCAGCAGAGGGTGATGTTGGACAGTAGGTTGTAAATCTGTGTCGTAGCACCTCGCACATTATCTGCAGCCATTTCTTAGGTTTTCATCATTTTAATCCACCCTTTAGAGCTATTACTTAAATGATATAGACAGGGGTGATATAATTAGAATGTGCTGTATCTGCCATTAATTTATAACATATGATAGGCTTATAGATGTCATAAAAGTGTATCTTGAGAATGCTGTGAACTCTGTTTAACCCTGATGTTTCAGAAAAGTTTGATTTTTTATGGCTGAAGTGTTTCATCACTGCAAGAAGGTCTTTCTCCTAGAAAATATGCTTAAAATGAAAATTCAGTTTTCTATTCAGGCTTGATATTCTGGAATTGTTGCATGCAAAGAAAAACCATGTTGTTACTTCAAGCACCAATACAGCTATCCTGACTTGGATTTGAATTTCTCTAGCTTCAGGGATCCTTTAAGTTTAGGGACAGGAAATTAATTTACAAGGTGAAAGTTAAGTTTGTGCCTCTTGACCATATCCATGTTTTCCATATGTCTTCATCACTGAAAGCTGTATGTAGGGTGAAATACTGTCCCTTTGTGTATTTGTCTCCCTCTTGTGGCTAAACAATTTTTTAGGCCTTGTATATTGAAATAGCTGGGTTTATTCTTTAGCTGAGATTATTGAAGTGACTTTTCTATATCTACTTGTTTCTCATGGATATTTTTCACATATACTTCCAATTGACATGTGCACCAAACTGTCACAGTAGTGGCCATCTTCTTATTTACTGCGTAGATTTTGGCATTCTCCAAAACATAAAATACTGAGTCAGGAGTTGCTGGTTTTCTAAAGAGAACAGCATTTACTTTTAGAATATTCCATGGATGCACTTTCGTCTAGTGACCCAAAATGCCAGCTAGTAAGCAGAATGAATAAACTAGATACTTCTGTACGTGCTTTGTGAGGAGCGAAGTGCTGAGTTTTGGAAGCGTTGAGAGTTTGGTAGATTGCACTGTTGGGCAAGGATGGCTGCATTAGTATGGCTCTTAAACAGAGTCAAGTAAGTTGGGAGTAAAACAAGTCTGAGTTTGCTGTCTCTGCTCCTGCAGACTGCGTATAGACTTCTTTCTGAGCTTCCAAAAAAAAACAATTTTGTGGTACATTTCTAAATTAAAAGCCAGTAAAGCTGTCAGGTCCTTGGGAACGGTCACCTAACCTGAGTGAAGAAGGATTTTTAAAGGATCTTTCCTATAGGTTTTCAGTGAAATGGGGCAGAGAGGATGTGATTGCATATCAGACAAAATAATTTTATCTTAAAAATGCTATGATGTCTTGTAGAACAATGCCTAGCCAAAAGACATCTAGGCTTTTAAAATGTAGCACTTTAATTTGCTCATTCACTGGAAGTTAGTTTTCTCTTAGGTGCTGTAACTCCACCTTACAGTTGCTCTTCAGCAATTCTGTGATGAAGTGTCCTGCTTCATGCCTCACTTTACACCACACCTTTTCCTTGAGCTTTTAGCATAGAAGACCATGTTATTTGTATTTGAAGGGTTAGAGATGAATTGGAAAAAATGTCTCTTTTAGGCCATTTGCAGCAAGTGTTTTTGAGAGACTAAAGCCCAACTCCAGATTTTCTGCAGTCAAAGATGGAAACAATTCAAAACCTTTTGAGTGCCACCTGTGGTGACTGGGAGAGCCAGGTGAAAGGACTTTTTGGTTTTTTTTTTTTTGCCAAAACTGAAAGGACTTGTCTACACTGTAAAAGCAATTCCTAGCTTCTACACCTTGAAATTAATATATTTGTCCTGAAAAAAGAAAAGAGAACTCAGTGTGCCTGGGGAGGCTGTCAGTTTAGTGTTAAACCACAGCCATCGGAGGCGTGGGCACATCTTGCTGAGTCTCCTCTCCAGTATGTTATGATGTACCTTTTCTCTCACCAGTTGGCTGTGATGCCAGTGTTTTCACTAGTTGTGCAGTCAGGTACTTGAATGCATTGAGATTATACTTAGATCCTAGGCTTTAAAGAGAAAATTTGATCCAGTTCTAGCTGGCTCTTGTGTAAATAAAGAACTGTACCAAACCCCAGGCAACTGAATACCTCCTTGCTTTGCACCGGTAAATTCCTGGCAATGAAGTTCCCATTTCATTTAGTGAAATAGCACATATCTCTGCAGTTATCATGCTCTGATGCTAGACTACTCTAGTTTTCCCCTCCACTCCACAGCACCTTTTAAACTGCAGCATTACTCAAGCTCTACAACAGGAGATATTTAATAAAAAGATCTGGTTTTATTTGTCCTCCTATCAAATTCCCCTAAATCAGACTGTGACCACACACGGAGTGGAAGCACCCCAACCTTTTATAGTACTTGCTCTGTGAGATAGGGAGGAGGCAAACTCCAGCTCTAAATCTTCCTGGTGCCACCCTTAATGACAGGGAGAACATGTTGCTGAAGTCTATTATGTGCTGAAAGGCCCCTAAGTGTTATTGTAAAGGGCTTCTGCAAACCCACCATACATTTTCATCTGAAGATTTTTAGGCTTGCACTGCATGGGGAAAAAACTGTTGGAGTATTTGTAGTGTGTATCTGCCATATTTTATAGTAAAGAGTTCTTTCTGAGCAGCTCTCTTTTTTAATTATATCTTAAAATGGTATTAAATGTTGGGTCTGTTCATGCCAACTGCTGTTTGGTTGTAGTCACTGCAAGAGCTCTTGCTTGTTGGGACATCAATTTTCTTTTCATCAATGCTTTGCTTTTATGTTTGGATGGGAATTTGAAAGCATATAGGCTGAAGCAGAAAATATTGCTGAGGCACACAGAATGATAAATTTCCCTTCTGATACAGGAGAGTCTAAGGAGGAATNTTTGGTTTTTTTTTTTTTGCCAAAACTGAAAGGACTTTTCTACACTGTAAAAGCAATTCCTAGCTTCTACACCTTGAAATTAATATATTTGTCCTGAAAAAAGAAAAGAGAACTCAGTGTGCCTGGGGAGGCTGTCAGTTTAGTGTTAAACCACAGCCATCGGAGGCGTGGGCACATCTTGCTGAGTCTCCTCTCCAGTATGTTATGATGTACCTTTTCTCTCACCAGTTGGCTGTGATGCCA
>VYZQ01042607.1:37434-49896 GCA_013400655.1 Mystacornis crossleyi | reverse complement strand
AAAAAAAAAATGCACAAAAACCCCACCTATGCAGCAAAGGACCACAGCCGCCAAGCCAAGTGCCGTGAAAACATTACAGCGCTGTAAACAGTGATTGAAAATGCATCAAAAACATCGAATGCTTCTAAGCTACAATGACAAATGTATTCTGGAACTGTTCAAGTTGGATACCTCTCAAAATGAATTTTTACGGTAGACAACGGTCCTAAATTTTGATCAGAGAGCTAATGCAGAACCCTTCAGCATGAGCCTCGTCAGCATATATCTTTATCTTCAAGTCAGTAAAAAGAAAAATATAAAAATGTACTAGTAAAATAATGCCCAGCAAAGGTCTCCTCTGTGTGGCTGCAGTGCAGACCTTGGATAACACTGAAGCAGGAACACTATTCTGAGCAGTCTGACTGACAGTGCTGTGAGCAGTAACACTCAGAAGGCTACTACCTTAAAAACCCAAGGTGACAACTTACATTAGTTTTTCTAACGTATTTTAGTTTGTTTGCTCATTAGTTGCCAGGTCAGTGCTAGTTTTTGTGAACTCTGCAGTGGGGATTTTCTCTGTAATTTTTACTTGCTCAGGGCATGCTCAGGAACAGTAATCCCTTTTGGGGCGCTCCTTGCACGGATGCAATTAATAGCATTAAAAAAACCCTCCGGCCTCACAGCACAGGTGCTCTGCCTCTGGAAGCACAGCATCTAAGTAACCCATTCTGCTGGAGGAAAAGCTCTACCAGCCATCATCGATACCTGGACTAAGCAAGGTTGTCCACTTAAGTAAGAACTGTCCACCAGCCTGTACTTTTCCATCCCAAACTGGGCATGCTGGTAGGGATTCAGAAGAGACCAGATGATGGTACCTTGCAAAGAGACAAGATGCTGACAGTAAGACTTTCATCAACATCTTGCTTCCACATCAGACAGCTCTTCCTGTGACATGCTCAATTTTGCATTTCCCAGGAGCCAGAGGCTGTGTCTATTTTCTGAAGCCTGTGCTTCCAACATTGTGCCAGGCCTACAGCACACCATTCAGCACCTGCTTACAGCTACCACTGGCATCCATGCCATGGGTTGCCCACGCCTCACTAAAATCCAAGGCTGGGCCAAGTTCTCACTCAGGTTCTACCAGCTAGAGATTTACTGACTACATTTGCTGACTTCCCAGGCTACTTTGCACTTGCTTACTGACTTCCATTGCTAGGTATGACAGCATTTTGCAACTCCTGAGCAAGCCTGAAGCAACAGTGAAAAGCCAATAGGTTATTATCCCCGTGTCATACACAAGTAAATTGAAGAAGACTGTGAATGCAACAGAAATGTTAAGTTCAAGCAAATGCTACTGAATAGTTTTAATACAGATATCATGTCTTCCATGCAGTTAACTATGCAAGTTTTGTAAAGAAAGCAAACACCAAATCAAATAAATCAATTTTCAGCTGTAAGCATGCTTGTGTTCATATCTTATTCAGTGCAGAAAAAGTGCTACATACTTTATGTACATGATTACTAATCACCAGGACAGAGACAAACAGTACATCACTACATGAAATTGCATACTATTCTGCAGATGGAACCAATACTACAAATATATTTAGAATGTTTGAGAATTGATTTGAAGAGCTAGTAATTTTATCATATATCAGAACCTTCTACAACAGGAACAGATCTGAGTATCTGGCTGTTTTGGCATTTTGTCAGTTACTGAGACCAGAAGCTGTAATTATGTAATAATATGGCTACAGGTGATGTTTCAGCAGCTATAATTCAGGCAGTCAGTGATCATCTTGACACACAAGGAATGATACCCCATATACATCTTAATCTTTCCTAGTTTGACAGCACTTATCATATGAACTATAATGTAACACATGGAATTTGAGTGCCATTGAATTTCACATAAATTGTTAACATGCAGTTTCGGAAGATTTTCCAAAACTTTTCTAATGCATCAGTCCAAGTGCACCAAGCCAGTCACATGTTACAGGAAAGGAAAACAAGCCCTATATGCTGTCATATTAAAAAAAAAGTCTTATGAATCTCAGGGAGTTCTCACAGAACATAGGAACATATTTTAGTGAATATTTGTTTTGCTTCCTCCAGCTTAGAGCTTCTCAAGTAAAAAAAAACAAACAAACAAACAAACAAAACAAACAAAAAAAACCCACAAAAAACCCAAAACAAAACAAAACANTAAAAAAAGTCTTATGAATCTCAGGGAGTTCTCACAGAACATAGGAACATATTTTAGTGAATATTTGTTTTGCTTCCTCCAGCTTAGAGCTTCTCAAGTAAAAAAAAAAAAACAAAACAAACAAACAAACAAAAAAAAACAACAAAAAAACCCACAAAAAACCAAACAAACAAAAAAAACCCAAACAGAAAACCCAACCAAGCACTAGCAAGCTTTCTGAGCCAGAGATCAATGTTCAGAATTAACTGAAATGTTCAGAAAAGGATGCAGTAATGAAAAAGCACCAAAAAAAGGAGCCACATGACGAAAAGACTTACCTTCCAAGTGGAAGGTGACATGGTAGCAGTAACGCTGCCCTTACTGAGGACAAACAAGTCAGGAGGTCCAGCCTCTCTCTGAGTGGATTGTAAGGTGACACAGGACAAGTCACTAAATTGAGTTGTGTCACACCATCCCCTTCTGTAAAATGTGCCTGATAATATAGCTTTTTTAAAACTGTTAAGGCATGCTGCTCAGAATTGCTGCATAGGAGCACCATTTTTATTATTGTCCAACAGAGGGCATCTAAGCTGGACAACAAAGACTGGCCACATTCCTGTCACTGCGAACAGTCAGAAGCAGTGTTCCTCTCCACGATGTTTTCTTCATATGCTTTAAAAAGCAAACAAAACCCCAGCAAAACAACCACCACCAAAATACCACTGAGTTCATCAAACAGAGGTTTCAGATGGATGCACTTCAGCAGGTGAAGAAGACACACTGCTAGCATATCTATACATTACTGCTTTCTCAAAGCTATGGCACCTACAGGTATTCCAAATCTGGCTTGGCACTGCAGTATCATGTTGTAAGGGTATTTGCATGATGACCAACAGTAAAGTTTGAGGAGTTTTCAGTAAGATAAGACATCCCTGCAGGACGATAGAAGTCTAATAAGTTTAAGGGATAGTGGAAAAGGCATGAAAGGTCTTGGAAAAATATATCCTTCTAAGCCATCAGACTTTACAGCTTTAGCTTGAGGTTTTTCAGACTACATGTCTGTATAAGAACAAAACCAACCCCCCCTAAATTTCATTTCAAAAAAAAAAGCACCCAAAAAGAAAGATTGTGATTCTTCAAACTTTTTCTCAGTTTCACTTCCAGTTGCTACTGTGTCTTAAAGTTCAGCTGTCAAGAAACAGGTACTTAATCTTTCTTATTCCCCATTTTCACCAGTACTCAATTTCTCATACTTATTCCTAACACAGTATTTTATTCCAATCCCACCCTTAGCCTCAGAATGACTCCCCCTCATGCTTTTTGCCTCTCCCAGAGCAAAGCTTCAGCTTCCATTTCACACTACTGCAGACATGGAAAGCATGTCTGTACACTGGATTACCCAAATTAAAACTGTCATTCTACAAGAACAGTCGAGCAAGAAAATCAAAGTCAATGGACCAGGTCACAGACTGTCAACGGAGGCTTTCAATCACCTGTCAAACACCTTTACTGTTCAAGGCATAAGCCCAGAACCAGGAGTAAAGCAATGCCTGAAACAAATCCTAGCCCTCAAAATTCAGTGTCTTACACAAAACTTCCACAAGTACTGGAGAACAGAGCTGATGAGCTCATGCAGGCATCTCCCCTGCTGTCAAACTTCCTTGACACAGTTTCCTCAGCTGTGTTTTGAAAATCTTCTTGGGGCTGTCCTTCAGATGGCAGCATACTTGCTGCAATTACTCTCTTCTGCTACGAAGCCTTTTGGGTGTCTCCAGGGAGCCTGGGAAGGCCCTTCCAGGTCTGTATTGCACAAATGTGTGGAACACATAAAAGAAATTACAGATTCACTGTCCCTTAGTTCACCTTCCCTAAACTCCACCTGTGAATTGTACCGTCACAGAGCTTTCCCCTAGCTTAAGGTGTATGCATTTTTCTTAAAGCCCCATGAGAACAGAAATAATGAAAGGGAGATGGGAGTAGAGCAGCAAAAAGGTCACTGTAGAAGAACTCTAGCTTTTCAAATTTGAGCCTTTCAAGGAAAGAGTTGCTGATTTTCTCTTCCTGCAGAGTATCATAAGGCAGCAAGAAGGTCATTGTAGGGGAACACTAGCTTTTTCAAAATTGAGCTTTTCAAGGAAAGAATTAATGATCTTCTCTTACTGCTGAGTATCACACCTGCAGGTGTTGTAGAAAGAAGACAGGAGGCTGTCTGTTGAAAATAAGTGAAGGATGTGCTTTTTTTTATGATTGCAACTGTACTTCTACCTCTGAGAATTATCACATTAATTGAACCTACAAAAACAATGCCATCATGATCTCAAGCTCTGGGCATGCCTTTGTAAGTAGCTGCTGTTCCTTTCCTTCCTCTGAAAAACCCAATGGTCACTTTAATGAAGAACACCAGAATGGAACAGGGCTCTGAGAGTTGTTAAAAAGTTTTTATCTAATTATTGATTCATGAAGATGAGGCAAGAATGTGAGAGCATTTTCTGTTGAACATCAGAGCAGGCACGGAGATCTATAGGAAATGAGTTGTTCTACTTCTGCAAGTGCTCCTACACTTAGATGGAAATTTGGGTCATCTTACACCATCTCGTCTTCTAATTGCACTCCCTCTGGTTTTTAAATAATATTTCCTTCAAAGTATCTGGTGAAAACTCCAAGGCAACACCAGTGTTTATGAAAGTTGTATAACATAACAATTATCTTTTAAAAATCAGCGATCAGTCGTGTGAATGCCCACCAATGATCTTGCACACTTCCCTACTCTCCCCTCGCCTGTTTTTAAGACTTAGTGCTTCTGTGACAGCCACAAAGATGACAAATACGGAACTACTGATGGGGCACGAGAAAAATCACTCAATTTTCTATTCACTGAATTACAGTTATACATATTGAGTGCTTCTTTCTCTCCACCCCAGGATATATGGGCTTGCTTCTACTAAGATCATTTTGTATTGACTAACTGCATAGAAACAGAAACAGCACAGATTATACTTTTTTTGAGCTAGAAACCAGTCTGCTCAGCATCACATGCTGCCAAAACAAAAGAGTGGATTGTTCCTTGCCCCACTAGGACAGCAGCTCATAGGATCACATTTAAAGCAATGCAGATAGTCACCAGTGCATCACTCTCAGCACCTGGATACTATTATAAAACCACATACACGGCACAGAACAACGTAGGGTATCTACTTAGGATGCTACAGCATTTTTCTAATGTTTGCTTACAGCTCCTCCAGTCAACCATATGCAGAATATAGCAAGTGCTTATGCACAGTCTGCTCCACTTCACTAGTGATGTGTGAAAGCTGAGAGCAATGTAGCCACAGTAACTTTTGTTTAAAACTAGTGTACAATTAAGTGCATCTTCAGATGGCTTAAGTGAGCTCCAGCTTCCTGCTCTGGAGTGGCTCTAGTAAATTCCCATTTCTTTGTTTCTATGCACCATATGCCTATGACGTGCAAAACCTGCAATCCAGTTATTATACCTCCTCTGAACAGGGCCAGAACTTCAGGCTGCGAGGAATCAGACAAATAAATAACCATGAGAGGAGCACAGGACAATTTTGCAAGTAGAACTCTACAGAAAATAAACTTTCCTGTATAACATGAACTGCCCCTCTTATGAAAGAAAAAATAGCAGCAGCAAATGGCAATACAGGTAGTGTACAGGTAGTTTTTCTTTCTAAGATCACCAGCTTTCATTCAATAAGACTATAAAGCAATTTAGCACTTGGAAAAGTGAGTAATTATGTTCCTGTCTTGATTGTGATATGGTGGGTTCTAACATAGTAGCAGAGATATCCTGGCAATTACAGCTTTTGCTGTGTACCATGCAGTAGTATTGTGTAAAGACTATATTTCCCTAAGATGAAAAAAGGAGTCCCAGTCAGGAGTTTATCTTTGACTGTCACTTTCAAAACATGCTAAGGAAGTCTGAACTAATAAGAGAAAAGGATTCTCCTCATTGTGCTTTTTCTTTTGGAATAATTCATTAGCTAAATACTTTCCAACCAGTACAGTCAAAGCCCTAGCTGGAGTCTCTTGCCTTATTTAAATAGATTCTACTAACTTTTCTTCTGTTATAATCCCCACTGCTATTTTACGTCAATCACTGTTCTAAAAGAAACTCAGTAAATCCACTCTGTTATTTTTTAACAGGAAAAGCTCTGAATTACCATGTTGGTGACAATCTCTGTCATTAGAATAAAGAAGAGAAGATTTGTACTTTTGAATGAGCGACTCAAACTTCAAGGCTGAAAAACACGTTCTTTTGTTACTTTGTCCTGTCTCCCCACAATTTTAAGATAAAGTAGAAATAAAAGTCATTGCAGGGTGAAGAGTTGAACAGCTCTAAAACTGCAGCCACCAGTTTATGGGCTTTTTATCAGGATCTTTCTCTTTTACTTATTTTTTTTTCTTGATAGAGCCAACAGTTTCACCTAGAGCATACAGAACTTGCCTAGATTTTCAAATACTCAGCTAAAGTTTTTAAGTAATCCCAATGACCTCAAAAGCAAGGAAACAAACAAGCACTTTCCCCATCCACTGTCCATCTGGCCAAGAAAGAAAATAGGCACAAGATGACTTCCATGATTACCTATTAAATTCCAACCGTTGTTACACACAAAAGTTTCCCCGGACTCTGCCACGGTATTTAGGATCAAACTTATTACTGATGCTGACTGCATAGTCATCAGAATACATAATTTATGACATTCATTCTATTCAGGAAAAAAAGAGATATTGCTTTAATATCTATTAGTAATCTGAAAAGTCATTTACATGGGGGAAAACTGTTAATAAAGGCTGGCATTTTTTTCCTGATTCATTTCACATAGACCAGCAAATCCTGCCCCAAACTAGCTGGTACACTGTCTGGAACGGGCTGTCTCCTCTCTGTAGATTGTGCTGCAGTTGCCTTCCAACAGCATGGAAGTGTCAAATCTGATCTAGATTCTTTCCCTCCTGGAAAAAATGTTTATCCTTCACAGCATTATCACCTCCTTCTGAACACCTTTTTATTCACGTGTTGTAGGTTTTATTCTCTGTACTGCTTGTAGACACTGCCTCTTTATGAATGCTGAACAGGAAGGTAAATCTGGGTGTCTGAAGATGAAGCCCAAGCAAAACTGAAACTAAGGTAGTCTTTGAAATACAAGTAGAAATGGCACCAGTGGGGTGCCATATATATTTCTGACATATATTTCTACAAAGCTAGAGTTTATAACACCATGCAAGGTTCTTCTGCTGGCAGGCAGTAATGATAGAGAAGCAGTGGCCCAACCCTGGCTCTTGAGCTGTTCTCTGTTTGCCCACATGCAATTCAAACAGTGGTCCCCAGCCAAGGCTCGCCCGCGTGGTCAGCAGTGGATCGGTATGCGCTGGCACACAGACAGCTGGGCAATCCAATCTTCTCAGACTCCAGCCGGAATGAGCCATGGGAGGCTGGTGCCACTGGCTCAGCCTGGACTGCTGCCACAGCCAGGCTGTCATCTCTAGAAAGCTGCCACTCTCTCTCAACTATACGACACACTTGGGTTTTCGCTTCCCCACCCCTTGTCCTCTAAAGACATGTGTCTCATAACTCATCACTCTGATAAATGGCATGGAGTTCAGAAGGCTGACCACCCGCACACACTGCCACTGGTTTGCTATTTCCTTAGCACACCTGCAGAGCAGAGGGGGAAGAGGTGCACATTCAGCTCCAGCAGGAGACCTGCGTTCACCCATTCCTCTCACCAACTACCAACCTCAAAGACAAGAAATGAGGCACAACAGAAACATCCTAACCAAAGCTTCCCCCTCCAGAAATGAGAAATCAAGTTTGTGTTTGCGATCTAGAGAAAAAAAATACTTCCTAAAATGCTTGATCTAATCTCAGCTGAACTGACTCTGTCTCAACTGAGCTTTGCGTATCAGAGTCAGAAACAGTTAGAGACATGCCTTCTCTAAATCTCTTCTCCAGCCTCAGCTGGGTAGTCCTGATAAATGTCCTGGGAACAGCAAAAATGAATATTGCAATGCAACAAAAACACCCAGAGGGTATCCTAGCCTGATGAGGAATTATATTAGGCTCATTGAACCAACTCCTGGCTGATTAAAAACATTCAGTATTCACCATATAAGAGTGTAGTAATTCAATAGTATTATTTAGATGTATTTTCATTTGCATAAATAAAGCCAAGGGAAACACCATTTCTGTGCCATAACTTGTTGCTCTTCAAGGTTTCAGAGAGTACCACTTTCTTTTACTTGGGAGCTGCTTAATAAACTACATTTATCATTATTTAGCCTTCTCTTGTGTGTGGTGCTCTAGTCCTCCTGCAGGATCCTAAGGAGACAAATCGTAATGAATTACTAAACCTTTAATTTACTTTTGATTAAAAAAAAAACTTAAGAGAAGGAGAAGCAATACATAAATACGGGCACACTACTTCAAAGGCAACAGAAACTTTGGAAGGTGCAACTGCCTATCTTTTTTTTTTTCTTTTCTAGATTGCAAATGAACTAAAAGAGGCCTCACATATGTTGAAGGGAGCTTTCACTCACTTAATGGAAAGATGTGCCCATCAGTCAAATAAACACTCTTGCTGATTTCAAAGTTTGTGTTAGACTTAGTTAACCCTTTGTCTCATACATTTCTGTGCAGGAGAAAATGAAGGATGAAGACAAAGTAGTTTCTTAAATTACGAAGATAAGGAACTTATATTCCAACTAAAAATGTAATCTTGCACCATGAAAGGGAAATTACCCTCTAAATCTATTGACATTACTACTCTTAACATTAAGCTACAAAAATCATATAAACCCACAAACTCGAATGGCCATCCAAGTTTTATAATAACTACTTACTTCCAAGAATCAATCCTACACTTTTTCTTCCACAAGATACCCCTGTAAATAAATAACACATTTCCCAGGAATAGGTATAATAGAACTGTCATAAAATGGAATACTGTATTTGTTCAATATATACAAACACTACAGATTGGAAGCAAGATTATATTAATACTTTTGAAGAATCCCAACTTTAACACAGATAATGAATCTGTCAAAGGTAATAAAATCAGAGAAAGCAACATTTCAAAAATTTTATGGGTTCCTTCTGTATGAAAAACTTGCTGAAAAAACAGCTTTAAAAACAGAGTTGTAAATTAAGTAGAAGACAACAGGCAAATTATCTTGACAAGGAAAAGGGAAGGGCAGAGGAAAGATTTAACTTTATAACACAACACACATCAGACCTGATGGTGTAGCCAGAGATAAAGGAACAGGAGAAACAAATAGCAAACAAAACAATGTGCCCTTTGACTGACAGGAGCATCACCTCTCTATAACTCATTTCTGTATTTTGGATTACTTATCAAGGCAAGATTTGGACATCCTTCCAGTCAGTTCAAAAGGAACCAAAAAAAAAAAAAAAAAAAGCAATCTTCATACAAACACAAAAAATAGACTCTCTTCAATTTCTTCTTTGAGTGAAGAGGACTCAGAAAAAATAGCTTTTCTATGTAAGAATTATCCCAATTTTAAAATACGTGCTCTTTAGAAACTTGAACCTATAAAGTCCTAAGAGTCCAGATCTAATCCTGCCAAAATTTAAATCACAAACTACAGCTCAACTGATGTGGAGCACTGCTGTATCTATTCCCTTTGCAGGACTGGGATGCTTAACAAACCAACAGTTACATCTGCAATCACAAAGGACAGTGGCACTAATTGTTAGTCTGAAGACGCCAAGAAAACGGCCAATATTTCTGCTGTCACTTGCTATGGATCATTCCTTTACAGTCAGGAGAGGTGGTAGTCAACTAAGAACACCTAATTGCCACTCCACACCCCACAACTTACATGACTGGGCCTTTATATGAACTGTTTGAATTAAAAGTCATGTACATGTTTTGCTGGTAGCCACCCAGGCGACTACAATCACAGCTCCTCTCCTCGTTACAGACAGGGTGAATCACCACAGATTTTCAGGGAAAATCAGGTCCTCTGCCTTATCACTTATTTCCTTTGAAACTGATCAGCATTGTCTTAGGTACACACATCTCTGGATGTGCCATACCCATACATTTTTGGGTATTGGTATGATATCTGAAGAACAGAGATAAAAATACAATCACGACTTTCTCCAAAAGCCCACAACTCCACACCAGCTCCATGTTTGACTGAGCAATGCAAAATTTCAGTGGCTGCCAGCTCAACAGAAGGTCTCTCAACTTAAGCCGGATGTGACAATCAGTTTTTTTGATTTACACTGGCGGGGGAGGAGGTGGGGTAGAGAACCACATACCAAAATTAAAACAGGTCAGATATGTCCAAGTCTGTATTTAATTGGTCATCAATTTGTTTTACTTGTCTCATTCTGTATTTATTTTCATAAACTTACACACATATGCATGTATGTATGTGCAAATGTAAATCACTAGGATTGATGGAGACAAAGGTGTCCCAGGAGCTGAGATATAAAGGCTTGGATTCAACTTCAGTTTCTTCAACAGGCAACCCTTGGGAAGTCAGTAGAACTCAGATGCTTACTAATTTACCATTAATTTTATTTCATCTGAGACATTGTATCTTCATGAGATACTCATTTTACCTTCAGGTACCTGCCTAAATTGGGAGACTCTGCTCCCCCTGCAGCCAGACATAGAAAGAGGCCGCCCAGCAGACTGATCCAAAAAGCTCCACCCATTCAAAACGGACTGGAAGACTTCCGTTCTCTATTGAGTTTAAAAAGACTGTAGGAAAGCTCACTTTAACTAAGGCAGCTTCACTCTTTGTCTGCAGTGTGCATGTCTGTCAGCCTCCAGTGTACTTCAGTTCCAGCCCACGAGCAAGGAATGAGGACACTTCGCTATCTCAGAGTGGTCTCAGGAGAGTAAGCACAGGAAGGGCTGGGAGAGTCAGGATAGGACAGCAGTGTGCTTGTACAGGAGACAGACAGTGACCTACAATGACCCCTGAGAGATTTGGGATGCGGAGCTTTGAAGCTTACACAGTAGACTTAAATCGCTTTGGGTGCTCCTGTGGGAAGAACCAGCCCATTCCACAGTTTTACCTCATGTTCTTGGGAGGCCTCAGATACGGGATACACCAATACTTCTGTAACTTTAATTTCACTTTGAAGTGTTTCAGACATGTATTTTAAATGCATTATATTTACCCTTCTACAGTACCTCCATACAGACACATACAGCATTAACTATTTCAAGGTCCCTACAGAGAGCTGTTAGCAGAGACAGAACATGGGCCGGCACACAACTGAAGCCACATGCACCATCTGCTCAAACATTTTAATGTAATTTACCAGGCAAGAGCTGAGCAGGAAAAAAAAACTGATAGATGAAAGATATTAGATTTCCCCTTCTCCAAAAAGCCTCCTGCTGCTTGATATATAAACCTAACTCACCCATAACTAACATTGGATTTAAGAACATATTCATAAATTTTAAAAAAAAAGTCCCATGCCTGCAAAGTAACATTGACATAATTCTTCTATTAACTACTAACCTGCTGCCTGTGGAGAACTGTCCAAAATGACAATCCTGTTGCCAAAACCAAAAAGCGGTGGACAAGTTAAGAACTTAAAAGTTGTTATTTCCACTCAAATAGCAATTTCAATGAACTTCAATATATGAGTAAAGAAGGAGAAAGATTTATTTACTGCAGCATTGAAGCCAAACAAGCTCTACATGTTAAGACTTGTATTTGGCTGAAGGTGGCAGCCCTGGGCCTAGTACTATTTGAATTTTGGGAAGAAGTCCTGCAAATGATCTGTAAAAGGGATTCCAAATGGCAAAGGCTTACACTTCAAGAATTTTGTTTCGTGGCAAACAATCTTCCACCTTTTAAAATAAAAGTAATGATTTGAAGAACTTATGACAAACTCCTTCTGTCATGTTCAACAGTATTCATAAATATGTTGAGAGGGTGTTAGCAATTTTTCCATTATTAAAAACACTCACAGAATTAACAAGAAACTAGGACAACTATCTTTGCTATAAATTCAGTTTCCTCTTCCAAACCCCTACACCATTCCCTATTCCTCTTAAGTTGACAATAAAAAATAAAATTGAAAAAAAACCCTATAAATAAATAAAATCAGTTTTGTAAGACTTTAAATGTCACTGTTAATTTCTGATGTGAAAGGTAGAAAAATCTGCATACAGAAGGAAAGTTCTACCAATTCATCTTACTGGTAGCCCAAATACAGCAGCCTTTGTGATTCATAATTTTAGGAAATGAGACCTCAACCTGAGCTGCCCCCCAGAGCTGAATGTCTGGCT
>VYZQ01042607.1:20628-34553 GCA_013400655.1 Mystacornis crossleyi | reverse complement strand
TTATATTTGATGAGCTTTAGTTCTAATGATTTACAGAAGCTTTGTTTCATTACACAATTTTTTTCTAACTATTAGGTGTCAGGAAAGAAGTCTCAGAAACATGAACCATAGAAACTCAAAAGAGAACTGAAATGCAAATTCTGTAAGCAAAGCTAATGCCTTAACCCCAAATTCATCTTCTCTTCAGTTAAGCCAAATGCCAATCAGTGTTAGGATCATTAAGAACCAGGCAGGTCCAGCTTTGAAAACAAGGAGCACTGCAAAGGTAGTGAGGGTGCCAGCAACTGTTAATATTCCTGGTTTGATCTTCAGGCTTTTTTGGGGTTGTTTCATAAAAGGAATGTAAAACATGCAATAGCAGGATTCATACTGAAAGTTTTTCAAATAAAAATATTTTATGTAGCCTCAAGAATTAGACCTTCTTTGATTACATCTGAAACATCAAATCCGGCTACAGAAACTGAAATAATAAATTACAACAAAGGTATACATGCATGGCCAAAACATAAAATACCTAATAGTCACAGGGAACTTTTCTAGATGCTGTGAAATTTCAAACGGCAAGCCAGGTTTCAAAACAAACAGATTGGTACTTCTAGACCTTCTTTGCTTTCTTAAAAACCAACCCCAGGAAATTATATGAATAATGAAAAACCTTTTTGATAATTATATATACAGAACTGAGAAAACTGGAAGTATTTGCAATAGTTTCATTCACAATTGTACTGTGACTTACAACAATCATTTTATTGCCTTTTTTTTTGTCTGCATTAAAATAAAAAAAATAGATGATTAGAGTCACATGTATACACTAGTACGGTGTGCAGAAAACATTTTTTTAATTTCCTGATCTTGCTTTTTTAATCCTAGTGCTGTACACATATAAAATATCCTCATTTTTCTTGCAAAATTTGCAACTGTAGCAACTACACTGAATATTCAACTAGTTTGTGTTCAGTAACAACATTCAGATAATGATTTCTTACTAATCCTCTGATTACTTAAAAAATGAAGCTCTAGGAAAAAAAAGGATTTCTCAGCTGTTTGTTCTTAATTTAAATAAAATTTAAAAGGTAAAAAAAGAATTAAAAGCTCTTTTTATTTCTGAATTTTAATGCCTATTAATACTTAAGAGGCTTCTGTTTCAAATGCAAATAAGCAAACAAACAAAAATCTGAATAAACCAAAACAAATGCACAATGAAGAAACAACTCTCACCCTCATTCTGTTCTCTAAATTAATAGTTAATCCCACATACCACAATAATTTTATTCATACAGTATCCAGGCCATTTGGGAATACCTCTGTAGTTTATATTCAAGTGTTCTTTCAGACTTCTGGCTCTAGAAGACTTTACTGAAAAGCAGAAGGTGCTCAGCCTTCAGCAACATTAACTGCATTTCTATGGAGTGTCAAAGAATAAATGGGTACATTTATTATTTAGATACAAAATATTGTCTTGGTGCTCAATATATTCCCAAGGTAAAAAGGGCATTGCTTACACTCAGCAAATTAAACCACTAAGGACTTAAAAGGATTATGATGATTGGCTTCCTGTAGTGCTATATAATTTGCCTAATTTATTTCTTCACATACAGCATATGAAATACTGGCAAAATGGATCTTTTCTAATTTTTCTAAATTTTAGGAGGCCAAGAGACATATCTGTCTTAAAATAGGCACTTGCAAGAGCACAACGCTGCATCTCATCAAAGCCTGACCATGCGACACAAACTCTGTAACTTTTCCGGTGCAAAGAAATTATTTGTCTTATCAGACACAAACACACGTGCTTCTTTCAGAGCCTCACCGTCTTCATGGGAATCCTTCCAGTGGGTAAATGTCCATTTATAACTGTGCTCAAGACCAGGTTCCCACCAAAGCTGCCCTACCACTCCCTGTCCTAGCNGGACTGGGGGGAGAAAATATAATGAAAGACTCATGGATAAAGATAAGGTCAGGTAGAGATCACTCACCAATTACAGTCATGGGGAAAACAGACTTGACTTGGGCAAAGTTGTTTAATTTATTTCCAATCAAATCAGAGTAGGATAATGGGAAATAAAAACTAAATCTTGAAAACAACTTCCGCTCATCCCTTCCTTCTTCCAGGCTCAACTCCACTCCCAAATTCTCTACCTCCTCCCCACCAGCAATGGGGATGGGGAATGGGAACTGTGTTCAGTGTTCAGTTCATCACTCATTTTCTCTGCCACTCTTCCCCTGCTCCAGGGTGGGGTCATGACCACCGAAGACAGTCCTTCATTAGCTGCACCAGCGTGGGTCCCTTCCACAGTGTGCAGTCCTTCAGAAACCTCCTGCTCCAGCATGGATCTCTCCACTGGGCCACAGGTCCTGCCAGGAGCCTGCTTCAGTGGAGGTCTCTAACACGGTCCGAGCCTTTTTTGGGAATCTACCTGCTCCAGCATAGGGTCCTCCATGGGCTGCAAGTGGATCTCTGTATCCCCATGGAGCTTCACGGGCTGCAGGGGCACAGCTGCTTCACCATGGTCTGCATCCTGGGCTGCAGAGGAATCTCAGGTCAGGCACCTGGAGCATCTCCTCTTCCTCCTCCTCCACTGACCTTGTGTCTCAACAAAGGTACCTGAAGGGCTGTTTCTCACACATGTTCTCATTCCTCTCCCTGGCTGCAATGGTGTAGGGTTTTTTTCCTCCCTTTTAAAATGTGTTATCCCAGAGGTGTTACTACCATAACTGATGGGCTCAGCCTTGGCCAGCAGTGTGTCCATCTTGGACCTGACTGTCACTGGCTGTCAGACATGGAAAAATCTTCTGGCACCTCCTCACAGAAGCCACCCCTGTAGTCTCCCTGCGACCAAAGCCATGCCATGCAAACCCAATACAGTAACTTCTGTCATCAGAATAGAAATAGTGAATAATTATTGTTATTTCTGAACACTGAATCCATGAAAGTAATTGGTCATAGCCTGCACTCAAAAGTAACAGTGTTATCAGATATTAAGCTAAACAAGTGATAGCCTAATTGGGTCTCATAATGAAAAAGGCTTGACCAAAGGCACTGAAAAAGAAAGAAAAGAAAAAAAGGACAAACCAAACACTTTAACGCAGCCTATTGCTACACTACAGCACAGGAGCAACAAAGCCTGAGACCCAGATGGTCTTCACTGACCAGAAATTCTCTTTGTTGCTGTGAGGATTATTTTTAGAGATGAGGTTATGGAAGAGAAAGGAGAAGGATGCAGGGTGGGTGCTGGGAAGCACAGAAGGTATAGAACTGTGGCCTCTTGAGGTGTGCCTTGATTTGTAAGTACTCTGCACCTCGTTGTTTCAGATAATTCATCACACTTGCAGCAAACAGGAGCTGGCTGTCCATATAAACCTGCATTAGCCCATATTTTTCAGAAGTTATTAGCCAGACTACTATGTCCTTGATAAACAATTTTTTTTTTTTAAACTCATTACACTCATAGATCTCCATGCACTCAAAGGAGGTATCAATACAACAGAATTAAGAAGGAGAATGAGCAGAACAGCATGTTTGATGTAAAAGACATCCAGTGGCGGTTCAGTGAGAACCAGCAGTGGTAAAGCCATCAGCCAAAGCACAGCATTACTCACTCTCCTGCCTTCCCTTACCAGTGCCTAGGAACTGGGTAGATAAATATGGAACAGCAGTGAATTTTGAGCCATTTCATGTAAAGCAACAAATCACAGAACCAGCACACAGTCATTATTTTATATTTGCTATAGTAAGATTACTTCTGAATCTCTCAGGGTTCAGAAAGCTCTTGGCCAACTACAGAGGGGTTAGAGAAAGAACCATAGTTGAGAAAGATTGTCTACCTTTATTAGGAAATCTCAGATAGCCTTGTTACAAGGTAGGTAAAATGAGAACTAACAGACAACCTACACTGGCAGATCTGTATGGGGAGATGGAGGTGTAACTTGGATTAGCTGATTATAAGAGTGCACCTTATGGAGGTAACAGACGAAAACTAAGGAAGGTGATGTCTAGGTGTAGTATTTGAAATAGCTTCCTGACAGAAAAATGGAAGAAACTGAGAGACAGTCACTTGTAGAATGCAAAATCAGGCATGTCACAGCACCAGAAAATGCCATAAAAAGAACTACCTTACACTGTCAAGTTTTTAAGACAACTGATTGCATGCTCCAAAACTTTCTCCCTCCTCTAATACCTGTCATGCCTTTGCCTGTTGGCAAATCCAGAAAGTCATAAGAAGACAAACTTTTTTAATAAGGGTAAGTGCCACTTTCTATGAAGTCTTGACCTTCCTTAGGATAACATAGTGATTTTTAAGCAACTTTGTTTTGTCAGCACTGAATTATCCAAATAGTGGGGTGGGAATCAGGTAGAGCACAACTGTCTCCTTAAATATTATGAAAACTAACCTAGAACAACACACACACACACACACACACACACAAAAATAAAAGGCAATTCAGTGATATGACCTTTGTGCAGAGATCCTAAATCTGTCATCAACCTGAGCTAGTAAATTCCCAGAGAATCACTGCAGAAGCACAGCTTCCAAGTCCAGGACTTAAGGCACAACCTAATTTACGCAAAACTAATGTGCACAGCACACTTAATCTACAATCCAAAAAATCTGCCTATGAAAAACAGTTGACTGTATGACAATGCAACATTTCAGTCACTTACTGCAGCTGTGGTCATGCTATCCTGCTAGAAAAGATGTGCAGCTTCACTACAATATTCTGCTGACAGCACAGGCTGTAAAGAATACAACTGATGTCAAGTATAAAGGGAATGAAATTTTTGCTTTTAACAGAACATGAGGCCTTATGAAATATCCACATAAAAGAAAAACAAAAATTTTCCAAGAACAACACATTTAAACACATTTTAAATTTTAAGTTAAAATTTACAGGAGTCGAGATATACAAAGTAATCAAGAGTACTGTGTAAAGTGAAGAGTAGTGTTAGTTAAGAGATGACAGCTATCAAAAGACAAGTTTATTTATGTGTGCCCCAATCCAGTTGCAGTGTACTGATGTCATATACCTTGTGCCTAACATGAATTTTGCACTTTGAATACGCCGAATTCCAGTATTTCCATTAATGGGGGGGGTGGGGGGGGTGGGGAAACACACATATCTATACATGCATATCTGTAATTAAATTTAATTCAATAACTGTATCTTGTGTTTGTATTGCAGGAAGAATACTGGGGGTATAGAAATAGAAAATCCCTACAGTAAGAAGATGGCATCTACTTACAGTTTGTACATTTAAAATAAATCGTGAATATATTTTAATGTCTTTCTAGCTACTGTGTGAACTGTAGAAGAACTAGTAATAGCCAACGTGCTGAGGCTTAAAGTGCAGCATCTGTCAACAGCTAGAGAAGGATGTCACTGCAGTCTGAGATACCACTAATAACTCCTAGAAATTGCTCAGTTTAAACATCCTCAGCATCTGAGGTTGATCTAAATATATCATTCTTAGTGTTACTCATTTTCATCCTAATTTTGTATGTTTCAAAAGACCACTGTTAAGTAAAATACACCTATAAGAAGCTCTGTACTGAGGAACTTAAAAATATTTGTCTATGTGGAATAGAACAAAAACTGGTAAAAGTTTCACTTGCTATAAGTCAACTTTAGAAATTCAGAAAAATATTCAATCAGTCATATATTGAACTTGGTATCATTATCAATCCACTCTTGGAAGTACTGCTCTAAGTGCAGTAAACATCTTTAAAGACCTTAGAAAGTAGGCAAGATAGCTCATGCAATTCCAACACCATGCAGTATTTCCTCAACAGAAAAATGAATCGGCTCAGGAGAGCAGCCTCCATGCCAGGAAATAGCATTAATGTAGCAATTCTGACTCAGGCCATTTATAAATTCAGTTCCTGAAACTGAAAGCAGGTATTTCTGAGGAGAGAATACTTCATTCATATACACATTCATTACCCTTCCTCATTCCACTGCAAGTACCAAAAAACAATTATTTTTCAACTTGATGTGAACTTAGCAAACATGCTCTGCCCTCAGCTGGAAGTTTTAATTTATCTGCACAAGGGAACCGCTCATGGCGCTTTGTGTGCACACACAGCAGAGCAGCACGTGGACACACACACCCCTTCCCTTCTGCCCATCCCCATGCCACAGGTGCAGGACGTGAACACTGCCCAGCTGCACCCAAGCTCTCATGCACCCCAGATGCCATGCTGCACCCATGGTCCATCCCTCCAGGGACACGGGAGGCCCAAGTGGATGAAGCAGAGGGGGTTCCTGCACAGCTTTGCACTGGAACTGGAGCTGCCTCTCCTGGCAGGACCCACGCTGACAGGCCTTTAGCACACGGCTTCTGCCAGACCACTGCTTGCAGCTGGGTGTCCACAAGTCCCACCTATATTCCTGCCCACTACGTTACCCTGACACGCTGCACACCGAAACATTTCCACAAAAACCTGCTGAACCAACACGGTGTTTTGTGCACCGGTATTTAGGAAAACCCAGAGAGGAGTGTGTGGCCTCTTGGAAAAACCCACGTGGCTGTTTCTGTATTACCAGCTGCCAACACAATCCCTAAGCTTCCTGTCTGTGTTATGCAGCAAAATGCTTCCAAAAGCCCAAATGACTACAGCCGTGAGCAGCCTGGGGGAAAAGGTGCAAGAACCTACCGTCACCAAAGATGTGAGTCATGAGCCTCGTGAGCACTTGCTTCAGGTTGAACTCCACCAGCCTCACCGCCTCCATGGTGTGACACTCCTGCTTGTGTGCAGTGCGATGGCCTTGCTCAAACAGCTGTAAACCTTCACCATCTTTAATGCTGGAGAACAACTAGAACAAAACCACAAAAACACCAGTGTTTTGCATCAGCAACCTTCTAAACGAAAATAAAGAATGAAGTTTCAATGATTTAAGTGGGACTCTTACCTGCTAGGTCTGCACTGTGAAAAACAAACATAAAGGCTGTGACTTTACACAAAATCTGTTCACTAAATGCAGAGATGAATCATCATAAGAACAAAAATACTCAAATAATTAAACATGGTTTATTGCTGCACTGTATCTTCAAATAATACAATTCGCTACAGGAAAATAATAATTTACAAAATGAGCATCTCTCTTTTTCTGATTGGGTTACTTTGAAAGTTATTGTGCAGAACAAAGTACTCTGTACAGCGTATGTAAATTACATCCCAAAAACTGCGTAACACAATGGCATTTATCATGATGTCAACTTTTTTAGTACTTGAATGATGTAAAAGAAATACCAAAACACCAAAAAGGAAACAAAAACAAAAACCAAAAACACAAAACCAAGCAAACAACAAAACAAACCAAATCCAACCCCCCCACCAAAATAAATGAAACAAAAAAAAGTGCCAAAAAACCCCAAACAGTTTAATGAGACTTAAACTGCTTACAGCAGATTCATCTAAGGTACAGTTTATCCATCTACGCACTACCATCTTCCTGCATATTCCCACACACAGCATCCTTTTTCTAAACAGGAATTTTATCTATGGGGCATTTAAGGATTCATGATCTCAGGTGGGGGTTTCCAGATAAATTACAAAGCACAGGGACAGCTGTTTGGGATGTGGCAGACTTGCTCTTCACTCAGATGCTGCTCCCCACCACATCTGCTGCAAGTTGAAGATTTCTGTTTCCAGTATATCCCCATATGTTTCTGGCCAGGTGATCCTGGGCAGATACATACCAGATCATACCAGATCATACCAGATACATACCAGCAAATCTATATCCTCTCAGAGAGACCAATAAAACACGCTCATTAAACAACATTGTTGGAGGTNCATCTACGCACTACCATCTTCCTGCATATTCCCACACACAGCATCCTTTTTCTAAACAGGAATTTTATCTATGGGGCATTTAAGGATTCATGATCTCAGGTGGGGGTTTCCAGATAAATTACAAAGCACAGGGACAGCTGTTTGGGATGTGGCAGACTTGCTCTTCACTCAGATGCTGCTCCCCACCACATCTGCTGCAAGTTGAAGATTTCTGTTTCCAGTATATCCCCATATGTTTCTGGCCAGGTGAGATAAACAATTTTTTTTTTTTATATGACCAGATCATACCAGATACATACCAGCAAATCTATATCCTCTCAGAGAGACCAATAAAACACGCTCATTAAACAACATTGTTGGAGGCCCTGTGTCCTGGGGAGACAAGCAGGCGGTTTTAAAGTCTAAAGAGTATTTTTGTTGGAAATCCTCACGGCTGTGCGAAAACCTCATCTCTGGGACGAAGTCTGGAGGGTAGGGAGAGCCAATTGTGAACGTGTTTCTAGTGCCCTTTCCCCCTCCTCTACCACCCCTCCTCCTCCACCTTCCCATAGTCAATCAAGCACACACAGAGGGGAAAAAACACGCACTGAGATTTTCTTCCCATTAAGCCTCCCAGCATAACTAACTCTTACTCAGGAAATGCCACAAACAGTGTGCAATCTTAACAACTCATGGATGCCCACAGAAGTTGTTTTAACTGTAGGACCAGATCATACGAGCACTAAATGCTCTAACAAAACAAAAAGTGAACAAAAAGCTCACGTGAATCTCTGGTAGTCCACAAATGCTGGATACAATTAATGAGGACTAGTTTCTAGCACATTTCCTACAAAGACAATGAATGAAGAGTGAGTTCAGACAGCATGCAAACTAGCACCACAGTGGATTGAAGGAATTAAAAAAATCCAGTCGCATAACTTTTTATTGCTAGCCACAAGGACTTTCCTGGCAGATAGAGAAAACGTCTCTCCAGTTAATCCCCTTAGTGTGCAGCAGAAAATACTAAATTAAAAAGGGAAAGTAGAAATACCAAATAAAATTATTCTCCATCAGTCTAACAAAAATGCCTTTTCTAACCAAAAGGCAGGAGCTTGACAAACAAAGCATCATACTTTTAATAACAGATTCTTTATTCAAGTGCTCATCTGAAAGATGAAACCCCCTTCTTCTTACTGGCATTATTCCTACCTTGGCTGTAACAAGCACATAATACTCACCCTGTAACTAATTTGCTGTCAGCAAGGCAGATCAGTCATCCAGCACGTGGTTTTGAAAGCCAGGGGGAATTCAGAGAGGCCAGCATTAGCCTAGGGAGGATAATTGTCTCAGGCTCACCGGGAGTCCAGTGGACAGACACAGGCTCCTTCACAAAGGAACACAGAGTGCCTAAATCAGGTTTCCTGCTCTGAACGACCCTATACAGGTAGCTATTTTTTATATTGACTCACTCACTAAGCCAGAAACACCCTTCAGGCAACAGAGATGGTCCTTCTTTGGACCAGAATACAATGTATTTACACATTAGAAGGTACACTTTTATTTTACCTAGCAGCAGTAAGGACATTTAAGGACACAAAACTCTCTTCCTCGTTTTCCCCTTCACTCCTCCCTTCAGCTTAAGACTGGCTCCTCAGACCACTGCAAAGAACAGACAGTCTGGACACTAGCCTTTAAAACATAGCATACATATCAACAAGTACGTGGAAATACTTTTCCTTACTGTTGTATTATTCCTGAAATGTTGCTATCACAATTACAGTCTCTAACAAAATTCTATTTTAGTGTTTTATATCAGACGTGGAAATGAAATACATGCAAGAACCATTAAATACATTGGATCGTAATCCAGCCCTGTAACCTGCCTGAGCCCTCACCCTGCCAAACCAGTCACATGCAGCATCTCCTTCTCCAAGCCAAGCCAAGCCCAGTGTCCATGCAGCAGTGTACTGAGCCAGGCTGGGAGGTGGGTCTGGATGGGCGGTAACCCAGGACAAGGGAAGAAACTGAGGGATGTGAAAATGAGGTCAAGTTCAGCTTAGTAATCAAATATCAGCATACTAGCAGCACCAAGAGATGAGCTGGCACATGGAACAGGGCTGGGCCACTTAGGGCACAGGCGTGACTCTAGTCCAGTTCAGACAGGCTTTGAAAACACAGCCATGAGGGAAGTCCCTGAGAGACAAGCAAGACAACAGCCCCCCTTACAGTCAGGCACCGAGAGGCACTTTGGTATTCTCAATAGAGGCTCCATCTGCTGCAGATGGGGTTATACTGTGAAAAAAAGAGATGCCTTACAGTATTAATATTTATTCCCAACTTCCCATTCACTGACATTGCTATGTCAATATGAGCAGCTTCAAACTGATACACCAATTTCGCTATTACAATGATTGAACTGTGTTAAGTACATGTCTTGGATTAGAAACACGTCAACACTTCTGTATACATAAAGCCGGGAAAGTCAAAGCTTGAATAAAATGAAGAATCACCTATAGTCACTCCTTTTTGATGTCAACTTTTCTCAAGCACGTAGCTGAGCAAATGGAGAAAACAACCCCTAACAGTCTTGCATAAAACACTGACACATCCAAGACAACATTTTCAGGTACCTTCACTCCTTCAGTGCAGACTAAAACAGCAGGCATCATCTTACTGTATTCAGTACGATCAGTCACTACTACAACCAGGAAAGAAATTTCCTGTAGCCATAAATCAAGCACCTACGTGTCTTTCTAGTGTAAGGATAAGAAGATTTTTCTTTGAGTGAAGGTGTGCAAAATATTGAATACTGTATCACCATGCAAAAGGCAAAAAAATTAACACTTACCAGGATTTATCAGCATATCTGGCTGATATTGCATTATGAAAGAGAAGGCAGAAAGTGACCTAACCACATGGCATGAAGTTCACTGACAGTTTAAATCATAATAAAAATAAATTAAAATTTGACAACATGTAATGGCAAGAAGACACGGGGTTTTAACTGGACGAGTACAAATGGAGCTATGCTCCTTCAAAAGCACATTCCAGTATTTCTCAGCCTGGCACGAAGGGCAGAAGTCACATGTGTGATTTAAACAAAGACCCCAGCATTTTCTCAGTCACTTGACAGACTTTTAAGTCTCACATCCCTTCATTATCCATACATTTAGTATTCAGTCCAAAATAAGTGTCTCTTTGCAGGATGGCATTCATAGTAGGTTTCAGATCAGAGAGCTCGGTAACTATATCCTGTCTTTCCACAACGCAGTTGTGTATTCTTCCTGTCACTCATGCATACACCAGTGATTAAGATAATGAATAAATCATGCTCATGTACTTATACTCACAGGCAAACCAGCATTTAAGATTATCTCTGTATGAGGATCTGCACATGACAATACCCAACCTTGCCACACCAAATACATTTTGTCTCACTGGCCCTAACATATGAAAAATAAAACAACAGCTGCACTCTGAACCCATTTATGAATAGCAAACCCTTTCCACAACATTTTAAATGTGGAACTCAGGACTCAACCGATGNCAGGACTCAACTGATGGACCAGGAATGATGAAGATGATGCCACCGATAGATGGCTCAAAGAGAAAACCTAATGTCAGTCTCAGTCAGCCACCAAGAGGTAAACATAGACCCCGATCGAGCCAGTTTCAGGTATGAAAGAGAGATCCACATGACAGAAGGCTCTTCACATCATATCACTAAGAGTTTTTGGGGGCAGAAAATGGCAAAAACGACTTCAATCCACAAGCTTGGGGTTGAACCTGAATTTCTACATCCTTTCATTTCCAGTCCTCCAATTACAGCAAAGAAAGGTAATCTCTGTTGTTTTGGGGATGGTAGAGGGCTTGTTTTTAGGGTTTTTTAACCTAATCTAAGTGTTTCTGTAAGAAAAGTGAAAAGTGAAAATGATAAAGATGTTTTCAGACCAGAAAGAAAAAGTAACACTGCTACACAGATACCTGATATAATGATTAAGACATATAGGATAGACTTCTGTTTCTCTGGCAGTAGAAACTCCTTTACTTTTAAGCACCTTAGACTTCCCAAATGTAGACATTTTGCTCTTTTCTTTCCTGCACAGTTTAAATATTGCATCGAATAGATTTAAGTGCTTTATTCTGAAAAGCTTTGTTGGCTTGTTTGGTTTTTTTAGCTAGACGACAGAAAGTAAGACAAAGTCTGAAAAAAATATGAAGTCTTTGCAGTAAAAGATGCACCATCGGTTTTCAAACTTCCTAGACTATGGATCACTATGAAAATCTAACAGACCTTCTGACACCCTTCACTGTCAAATTTTCAACTAAAAATAACAAAGAATACAATTTGGATCCTCGGATCAGTGAAGATCTATTTATTATGGCATGATTTATACACCCAAACTTGGAAAATACAGAATAATACAATGTTCTCAGCTTGGATAGATACTGGTAGAAGTGAAGTCAGTTCCACCTGAACTAGTCAGGCCCTTTATTGCTACCACCCAGCTAAACTGAAGCTTCAGGAATAAATTCACCTCAGAATATTCTAGCAAAGTAAATCTTTTGGTTACCAAGGTGAATGTGGTTCAAGTGGCTCTGCTCCTGTACAGCCCTTGCTGCTCCCTGTGAAGGAGGGCCATCTCTCAGGCTCCTTGGGACTCATGCTTTGCTCACAACCCTACCTGTAAGTTGTAGAGGGCTAAGAAGGGTAACTTTCCTTGGCCATTTAAGCCTTTTGAAACACTTGTTCCTTGGTGCCCAGCTAAACATTGCTGTTATGGCTCCCACTCACACTCACAAGCACTCTCAGACATACTGTAAAAGCTCCAAATCACTCCATAAAATAGGTTGATCCCTGGAACGCTATAAATTGATTGAAATTCCTTTACATATGAGGATTAAAAAAAAGGGACTGAAGACAGGAAGAAGCTTTCTTTTGATACAGTGTCAGAGCAGAAGCACAGTGTCCAAAGGTGCAGTAACATGCAGGATTTTGGAGGTCAAACCTAGAGACATGAATTTTCCAAGTGGAAACCCAGCATGACACTTGATGTAAAAAAAACCCAAAACTGCAGATCAGTGGTCAATCAGGAGTTCACATCATCCCAAACCACAAGGAAAAGGATAAAAGCTTTTTTTTTCTTTTTAACAATCCACAAGGAGTATGGCCAAAGTACACAAGCATGGGAAAATGAGGAAAGGAGTATGTATTTCGATGAAAAAGAGAAAAATCTATGAATCTTCTATTACCTAGAACACAAGTCTTTACATTTCAGGATATAAACACTAGAAGCAACAATACAGACTTTTTTTTCCAATTATATATAGTGCTTTGGAAGAGCAGTCCTTTATTTGTAAATAGAATATTTACCATTTTTGCATTGCACACTAACAAAAAAGTTTCCATTTCTACCATAAGCATTTCAACGAAGAGTAAAGATGTACCCTTACCACTTCTAGCACAAACAAGCCTGATGAGAGCGTAATTTTTCATCCAAACAATCTTGTATTGGCCTCCACTGGAACAAGGTTACTAAATTAGAGGAGCAATTCCTATGTTTTAGCATCTGTTCCCCTTAAAATTTATGTATCGTTCAGTACAGACTATAAAACACCATACGAAGTCTCCTTCCAATATGTAAACATTTTTTGTTATCAACTGAAAGCTGTTCATTGACTGCCATTGGGTTTATATTGGCTCCCTCTTCTGGCTGATATGCACAAAGTGCAATTTAGTCGAGATTTTTTTCTCTTTTCCATAAATTATGGAACTGCACCAAAGCCAACGGCATAGCACAGAAATAATTTCTCTTATAATCCACGCAGGAAAACTGGCCAGTTCAAATCTGACTATAGCAGTATCAAAATCGCCAATACAAAGCACTACCAAAAAGAAAAAAAGCCATACCCCGTAGAAAGGAAAAAAAAATCCAAACACCAATTAGAAGAAAAACAGGAAGGTTGGACAAGTGAATACAAAAGATTATCACTTCGGGATACTGTCTAAGAAGAACAGTTCATTTTATGTTCAGAATTCTGAAGCAGATTTGGGATTTCTGATTCTAACTATTTATATTAGTTTCTAACTGTTCTATATATTACATTCAGATAATAATCACCTAAAATACTTTTAAATATATTGAAAAC
>VYZQ01042607.1:3897-20539 GCA_013400655.1 Mystacornis crossleyi | reverse complement strand
TCTGAATCAGATTTGGGATTTCTGATTCTAACTATTTATATTAGTCAGTTTCTAACTGTTCTACATATTACATTCAGATAATAATCACCTAAAATACTTTTAAATATATTGAAAACCTATCTAAATGTATTGTCAGATGTTCTTTGATAGCAGTCCAAGGACATTTTCTAAAAGTTTATGAGAAATTTAAGCATGAATTATTCTAACTTTTAGCAATGAGTTTGGAAGATGGGAATTTCTTTAGTACTTTAATATTTACACTCATACAAAGCTGCAGAAATGCATCAGTTACCTGCCCATCTTTGAATTACAGATTATTTCTCTCTTTAAAAAGTAATCAACCAACCACCATGAAAAAACATATAGCCAAAAAAAAGCAAATAGCTCACAAATATCTCAGGATAAATACTGTAAAATTGCCAAACTTGGTTTGTTTTTCCAGATCTTACTTCAACATACTGATTTTAACTTTGATATAAAGAATTATGTTGAAGGTTTTCATCACAGGGCAGGAGTTTTAACACAGTCATGACTACAGAATTTGGTATTTGTAAAGGAGACTCACTTCTGTACATCTCCTATATCTTTCATATCCTGCCCAAAATTTCAGCTGAGAATGAAGTGACTTTTCCCCCACACCTCCTAAATGGAGATCAAACATAAAACTCCTCTAAATTCAAGTTCCTATAAAATCACTCTAGACTTCTGCCTTTCTTCTCACATCATCTTAGATCTATGGTCACTTACACTGAGAAGACAGCAAATGATAGATGCAAAAATCAGAAGAAAAAAATTAGAGCAGCAAAATGACAATGCCATGTAAAATTACTATATTGGCCATAACATGAAATGTACACAGGGCTTGTAGCTAAGAGCTAACAGCTTTTCCCTTGGTTCCAATGATTCTGATCCTTGGTACTTGTACAAATTTCTTCTCACCAGAGACTGTAGCCTGGTTATGAATGAAAAGGGTGAGACAAGGGTAACAGCGCCTGACAGTCACACGTCTCTGCTCAGTGGGTTACAGCTTAAACTTGAGTATAAATAAATGAATATCAGAGTATTTCTCTCATGTAGTATTACCTCTATTTAGTCTTTGTTCCGCTCAGACAGTTCCTTCTAGAATTATTTAAACATGGATTATTTTGAACAGGCAATCAGAATATAAAACACAGAAACATTCCCTAGTGAAATTTCAGAATTACACATCCATTTTTTCCACAAGACTCTTGTGATTATGACTGTAAAAAGGGGTATATATTGAAACACGAACTGAAGCAAGAAAGGATGCTTCAGATCATGCTAAGGTTTATAATTTTTTCAGGTTGCCCAGTAAACAACATTTAGCACGCTGTACACCGCACCTCTATTCTTTCTTCATCAGTATAGAAAGCTCTCCAATAACATCTTAATCATTTTCTTGGAGAAAAAGAAAGAAGAGAAGAAGAAAATCTCCAATGCAATGAATTAGACTGTTAAACACTGTGTATTTCTAGATAGAATATGTTAGTGAAAACATTTCTGTAACTCTGTTCCCAGTTATTCAAATCCTACCCTTCCTATTATTAAATTTGTAGAGTAGAAAGAAATAGCCTATCATTAGGACCAAAATTTCTTAAGGGGTATATTCATTAACAAGTATTTCAATGATTAGATCAATCACACCTGAGGTTGCAGAAATTTCCTCCTGCAAGAATACTGATGTTATAATTTTGTGGCAGAGAAAATATTTCCATCTGAACGACTAAACTTCTGCTCAAGTAAAAAAAAAAAAAGTTGTCATGAACAAAAGCGTTTAAGAAATGGTATTTTCTTAATATAGTACTGTATACCATATACCCTGATTGTATTCATAAATAGGCCTATGAGTCAAGAGCAGCAAACAAACCAGGCTGGGTAAATCTGCAATGTTTCCATTTCGTGGTTACCGAAGAAGCAGCTGCAGGCTGGATCCAGCACCACACAGCTCACAGGACACCTGCAGAGGCAGGTATGTGTTCGCAGTGGGAGGACCAGCAGCCACACGGAGTGGGAAATGCCAGTGCAGGCAGCACGAGCCCCTTCCACCACAGAGAAAAGAAAAGCAGTGCTCTATGATTACCTTAGTTTTCCCTCAGGCATCCAAAGGCATCAGGCTTCTCTGCCAAGCTCCTGTCACCCACTGGCAAGCACATTAAGAACAGTCTACATCTCAGTATTATTAGAATAAGCTAGTTTTAGTTATAGAACTGTGAATTTGGCAGTATTGCTACAAGCATACACAAATTGTACAAATCAATTACTATTTGGAAAACAAACTGGCTTTTATTTACCACTGATCAATGATGCAGCAGAGTACTTAATGACACCCAGGCATTTGCAGAACATGCAAGCTGTGCCAACAAAACATATGAACTTATAGCATTGGACATCAACCTAGAGCTCTTTTGCTGATGCCTCTGGACTCTGATGGGTTTAGTGTGTATGCACTACACACACATAACTATTGACTGCAACAGATGAATCCTTCAATGCGTCTTTAGGATGAGATGAAGAACGGAACAGTTCCCTAGAAAATGACATTCATTTACAGAAGGTTGGCGCTATTAAAAGAAAAAGAAAAGACGACAGTAAAAACTGTACTTTGGATGTATCTGTAACAACTCACATCCAATGAGTCCTTCAAGAATTAATTTGACAGAGTTTTTGGTAAAGTGATCTCACCAGAAGAGAGTTGTGACAGAAATAGACTTGAATTGTGCAGATCATTAACTGAACAAGTTGTTTCCTTTCAGATTGTTTCCCTTTGCTAGCTTTCAACAATATTGTCTTTCCATTTTTTCACATTTTCCTAGGGAATTTTATAGTTGTTTTCAAATTCAACACCTTCAATCTACATTTTTCACAAATTAAAAATATTACTATATGATAAATCACTTGATATTTATCAATGCGCAGCATAACATTGTTGCTATAACACGCGAACTTTGCTTACAGCAAGCACAAGACCAAGCAACTTACCCAAAATGTCTTTCACCCCAACTAGAGAATTCGTACCTCATGACAGGAGAAGAGGCGCACTCCCTCCATCTGATGGAAGACTGGGTAGTGGGTGTTATCAATTGTGTCTCGGCGGTAGACATCTCCCACTGCCAGGAAGGCATCTAGGCCAGAGCGTATCAAGTCCCACTGATGAGCTGATGTGTGTGCTCTTAGCATGTGGTCACGATTCAAGTAATAGTTATCCTCTTTCCTTCGGCTGGCATGGTTTTGTGGAATAAGTAAACTATCAAAATTCTGCTGGACTGTAACCACCGGAGAAAGACCATCATACACAGAAAAGAGTGGAGTCCCGCGGCGTCCTAGATAATGTTTGTAGAAGTGCTCCTTCACCTGCTCCTTGATTAGCCACAAAGGGTGATGCTTTCTGTTGTGCAAATTCTTCCCCACCTTGGAAAGGATCTTCTCTGTGACATTGCTGTAGTCATCTTGAGGATAAGATTTACCAAGCAGTTCCACAGTATTTGAGCAGGGGGCACTGGCAGCAAAATCTGAAGGTACAGACTTGGATGAAGAATGCCTTGAATGGGTGGGAATTCCTCTTACCTTCACATTTGGTGATAAAGCTGTTTTAGAACACTTAGCTACTCTCATGAATTTCCAGAGCATTGCCATTGTAAAATTTTTTATGATCTAGAGAAAGAAAAGGAATTAAAAATATTTGAGTTAGGAACAGCAAACTTGCTGCAGAAATTGCTAATATCTTAGGGATACATAAATCCAAATATCTGCTTGATTCGTATGACAAAGTTCCCATTATAAACCACTGTTTTGACTTCAGAGGAGGGAAAATACCCTCGTGGTCAAATTTCAGCAAGAATATTTTATTGAGTTATCAGGCTTCTGCATCACTGCACCAGTATTAATGACTCTAGACCTAGCTTGAACCCCATTTCAGATGACGCTCTTTAAAGGTGAATAAACATCAGGCCTTCTCTCAAACAATATTTTTCATCCAATTAAAACATGAGGCAAATATTACTTATGAGAAACTCAGAAACTTAACAGCGCCCTTCAGCAGTCAGAACTCGGTTATAATAAGCAATTAACTTATTGCCGTATCATCTCCCCCATTAGCAGAAGCTGCAGAACATGCTCCACGTCTACCTGATGCACGTGGCATGCACTGTGCAATCATCACTAATTCTTATTTAATGCCAGACAAAACCGGTTTAACCTTTCAAACTACTGAACCACTGTGAAAAAACATGGCCAGACCACAAGTTATATATTTAAACAGCACATTAAATTCACATATGAGTATTGCACAAGATTCACAATATATAGTCAGAACCAATGTCAGGATTCTGCAGTGAGTACAAAGCCCCTTTTTCCATATGCTCCCAGGATGGCTATTTTCACACCTTCCACTGCTGGACAGGGGAGGCAGACTTGTCAGATACCAGGAAAGCAAAATGATGAGATTCTTCAAGTTGTCAGAACTGAAGAACTCATTTGCCATCAAAGGGCCATCTTTACACACCCTCCCTGTTCACAGACAGGCTTTGTGCTTCATGTGTACACTGCTGCATTCTCTGCAGAGTTCAAATTTCAAAACCAAAGAGTTTTTGAACCTTTTGGTCACTCCATAGGCATAAGCCCATTTTGAGATGAAAAATTACTTGAAAATCTATAGTTGGGCTTCAGAAATATTAGCAAAGGTACCAGAAAAATAATTAAGTACTACAATTTGCTTATTATGGAATGGGAAAACAGAGGCTTTAGAAGTTACGTGACCAGAGAAAGGCATCTGCTACAAACAAACTGGCCTGTATTTCTCTATGAACCAAGAATTACAGGGCCACAGGTTTTCTGAGTGGGAGAATTTTCCATCAAAGTCATCTTAAAGAACTGGCAGAAGAAAGGACATAAGCAATAATAAACGCACCACAGTTTTCGAGTGATCTTTCAATCCTTAGGATTACAGTATCTGGCTAGCTTTCCACAGGAACATAAGGAAAACAAGTGTAAGTAAAAAATTAACAAGGTAAGACTATTTTTCATACTCTCATGCTTCAAAATATGCATGCAATAGACTAGACACACTAAAATAAAGAGTCCCAGAAAAACCAAATCTGTAAAAGAGAATGACTATAGTCACATTTGGCTTTCTTTCTTCTGGCTTATACCATAGGTCTATTTCCTCAAGTAATTGCATTTCAATCAATCAAAATAAAGGCAAGTTGGATAGACAGAAATTAAACCTGGCAGGGAAGTGTAAGATTAATAAACATTTGGTTTAATCCTTTTTCTGGTAGAATATCTTTNAGTTTTGAAACCTTTAGGAACGACTGCCTTTGGCAAGGAGGCAGTTAAGAGTTTACAAAACTATTTCACCAAATTAGTTCTTGATCATTACTGAGAATGTTCTTCAATAAATGAATTTACACACACACCAGAAACCACTCGGATAGAAGCTAAGCAAGGGATAGTTTTAGATTTTGAAGAGAGACTCCATTTTCCTGAAACATACGTTCTCCTTCATGGGAAGTGAGTTCTCATTTTCAAACAGCTGCTTGAAATACCCAGTCCTAGTCAGATAATGAATTCAGCTTCCCTCAAGTAAATATCACCATCTGCCAATACATTTATTTTTCTAAAAAATTCAATTCAAAACTTATACATAACCGTAATGCACAGAAAAACTCTCATAACTTTATCGTGATTCTCGTGATGTTTGCTGCTTCCTTAAATATCATTCCTCTGAGAATCAGATAACCATATGAGAAGTTTAACTTTCACACAAACAGTTCTGATGATTATAAATCTATGGCAAAAGAAATTAGAACACGCACAAAAAGTGTTGGGGGGGCATTTTTTTTTGGATTGTTTGTTTGTTTAAGACTCATTATTTTTAAGGGAGACTCTAGTACATACATCTTCAAAGGCTTACCTGATGGTATTTCAGTATTTGTAATGAGGAACCCTGCTATCAGTTTCTGATAGTTCAGAAAACACTATTTTTTCTGAGCAAGCGATACATACTCCTCACAAATTTGTACAGCAAAAAAACCTACAAATGAACTTGTATCAGAGTTTTCATCCTAACATTATGCCTGTGCCTTAAATAGTTGAATGGTATTATTACCTGCATTATTATTACTCGAATCTAAAGCAAAATCTGAGCAGTAAGTAATGTGAGCAGTAAGAAAAGTTACAGTTTTTTGATGAGCTATCCAATGTCCAAGTACTGCAAACAACAGCAAACAAGCACTAAATGAGCCACTAACATGGTATCACACAGAGCTCCAGAAACACTGAAGTCCTTCACCAACACTGCTGCTTCCCTCTCCCACCACAGAGTCACATACTTGTCTTCCAGAACCATTACAGAAAAACGGTATTGTACTTAGTTCAATTCAACTGGTGGTAAGTTACATTTGGGCAGAGAAACCACAGAGAAGAAAGAAAGTAAAATATATTTACCCTCTGTAGACTGTACACAAAATGTTCAGCCAAAGTAATGTTTACCAAGGCAGAGAGCAACACTGGAAAATAAAGAAATCTCTTTACCTTTCTTCCAGCAATAAATATCCAGTGTTAAGAATACACTAATTACTTATGTTCACTTCTAATAAACACATGTTTATGCATTTATGTCTATTTATTTCTGTCTACATTTATCTAAATATCTGGAAAAGCAGTTTGAATTTATCATTTTCTTCCTTTATTTCCACAACGCTTTTCATTTGGCAGTGAAACAAAACTGTTGTCTGTGCACACTGACAAAACCACAGCAAGGCCTGCCAGCCAGCTAACAAGCACAGCGAGCCAAACAGCAGCTACAGGTCCTGTAGCTGAAAACAAATACATAAACAGGAAATAGACAACAGGAAATTGAACAACCACCACTGGCATCTACGATCTAACAATGGCAAAGCCCTCCACCAGCACCACCAGCAGGTCCTGCACTCTGGGCTTGACACTGGCTCCAGCTCGCAGCGGGGAGCTGATACAGGGCTTTGGATGCGGATGCAGGATTTTGGAAGCAGGCTGTTCTGCTGGCAGCTCTCCCTGGGGTTTCTCAAAGCTCTGCAGGTGGACATGCAAGCACCAGGTCCAACATCTCCTGTTACACAAGTCCTTAGTCAGACACCACCAATGACACATTCCAGGGTACCTCAGCAGCTCCCCTGAAGCTCCATGGGCTCAGGTCTCCACACTGAGATGTCCAATACAACTCTGTATTGGATAGGAATTATATCATACATTATGTTGCGCCAATACGCTTGGAACTATGTTTGCACCTGGGCACGAGCTTTTGAGCAGCTTCAAGGCAGACCAGAGGGCCGGAGGTGGCATCCATGCCACCCAGGGGTGAAGGCATAAGAACAACCCTGCGCATAGACCAGGCATCGATACGACCACACTTGCCAGCATCAGTCCTGTACCACAGACCCTGCGACATTTCTACAGCAGTTTCACTTGATGGGCAAAGCTCTTTCCTCCCCCACGGAAAACCAACCATTCTCCCAGCAGACATTACACACGCTGAAGTACGCCACAGTCAGGAGCCTGACAACAGGGAAACAGCAGACAGAATAAATCAGACAAAAAATACCATGGTTTTGGAGCATATGCAAAAGGCAGTTTGATTTGGTAAGGGATCATAATGCTGTACTGTTAAGGAATGTCCTTTCATGTCTAAATCCAGGTTTCCATGTCATAGTGCAGCAAGGATTAAGACAGCATTATCACAGCTGCAGTGGTATTTATCACAATTCCCCACTACCCAGCTGAGGTTTAGGAAAGAATCGTAGACTCAGTGAAATTCCTCCTTATATCTGCTTTGAAAAAGGAGAAAAGAGGGGCAGTTTAGCAGCTCACAATGAAAAGAAACAGTGCTATGCACCAATGTTGTTTCAGTCACTCACCTCTCCTATAAAGTGGAAGAGAGAGAATGCTCCTGTTTGAGCAAACTAGAGCCCAAACGGGCCAGCTTTTGGGGCCATTTGCTCGGTATTTGCATCTGTGAGCCAATGGCACCCTCGCTCCTGCTGACCGCTTTTCTCTCTGCCCTGTGCTTTTACAGCTTATGGCTATAGAAACACAGATGGGCTACTGCATACATAAACCCAAGTACATGACGGGCTTGAAACCAAAATCCTACAAAGATGAGAGTCTGTCTCCTATCCAAGAATAGCTAATTAATGCAAGATTCTAAAGTGCCATGGAAAATGTTAGAAAAGTTGGGCTGCCACCATTTTGTGATGTGACAGCTTTTATCTACCGTATGTGTGGGGAGGGGAGTTCAACCAACATAGCATATGTTAAAACAAAAATTATAAACATATGTTAGGCTGCTAAAATTGGACATTTACCAAGCTGCTTAGCAATTTAGCTAAGCATTGAATTTTAGTTTTGAAAACTATGTAGGCATACAGCAGCAAATATCATTGTATTGCCATGACCATATCTATACTGCATAGGATATAACAAATTATATTGCATGCAAAACTGATAACAAGCTCAGATTTTTTGTGCTCATTTTAAAATGATGATACATTGTTGCACACCAGAACAGACTTCTACTGAGCATGCTGTATTTATATAATACACATAGACTTCTGAAATAGCCTTACAGATAACTTAGAATGGATCCATTTTAGAACCTGACCTTCCAAGGGCAGAATATTATCAGATAGCCCTGATGATGGCCAAACACCATTAAAGTATTTTATGCACTACAAAGCACTGGCAAGATAATACAGCTTTCAAGTATTTGGCCCTTAATTTTTTCATCTACTTGGAGTTCATCTAGTTAATAATCTGCCAGTAAGTTCCAGAAACACACAGATTAACTTTTTATTATTATTTTGTTATTTTGTTATTTTGTTATTTTGTTATTTTGTTATTTTGTTATTTTGTTATTTTGTTATTTTGTTATTTTGTTATTTTGTTATTTTGTTATTTTGTTATTTTGTTATTTTTCTTGACTGAAGCAAAAATGTGTCATAAGCTGGCTGGCTGTCTGCTCTGTAATGTTGATACATTAATCATGATGCCACCTTCAGCAACATTCTGAGGCTTGCAATATTGAGAGAAAACTAGAAAACCTTTTCTGGGATAAGGCATGATTCTACTTTCTCTCAGTGCTACATATAAGACCTTCTTAAATATGAAAGGTATTAACAACCACACTCCTTTTACACTAATGCAGAAGATGCTGATTGTCTGAACAAAGGTCAGCATCTCATGGCCTGTCTTACACACATGAGCGCCTGGAGGCAAGCACAGAAAATATGGTCCATTTTTCTGAGGCACACCTTCAATCCCCTGCACCACTCCTTTAGGACTGCAAGATGGGCCAAGATAGCCATAGTGAGGAGCAAGCCTCTGGAGAAGGGAACATATCTCTGGGCAAGCACCCATTTTAAAATGTCTTCTATCACCCCTTGTGTCCACTCACCATTCAGTTCCAGGCTGGATATTGCAAATGACGACAAAATGCCATCCAATTGCAACAAGTTTCAGTTCCCCATGCGGGGCTCCAAAGGCTGCTGCAGGCTCTGGTTTCCCTGCTAAACAGTGTCACTCCAGGATTGTTTAGGTTTATCCATAAGTTTCCCATATACTACAAGGATAATGCTTCCAGACATATGATTCAAGGCAAGTAAAATGCATTTCAGTAGCCAAAACACTTGCAAACTCTGTAGCTGTGTTGCCAACTGGTATGAAACCATTTCAAAGACTAATATAATCAGATTTCAAGACAACCTGCAGTGAATTTGTTTTAAACAATTCATTAGTAGAGTATCCACACACTGGAATTTGTGCTCAGCAACCTAATCAGGTACATCAAATTGCTGAATTATTCAGACAGCATATAATTTTTCAAAAGATAAACATATACAGCATAAATGACATTAGAAGTTAAAGACCAAAGGCAAACAAATTCAGGCTTCTGGGTGGGTGGAAAGGCACCAAACTCTCTAACATGCAAAATTCAGAAATTTAAGGTGAAAAGCCTGACCACACTATTTTCATTTGAACTTTAAAAACAGAAGAATAGAAACAAAATAAGTAAATTCAGAGGAAATAAACTATTGTTGGAAAAAGAAATTATATATATGCATGACAGAAGTTTAAGAAAAATCACGCCTGCAATATCTGGTTTTTTTTCATTTATACATTAACTATTTCTTGATTTTTCTTTCACCACCTAAAACAGCATTTGTTATTTATTGAAGAAATCTCAATAAGGCCCTTTAGTGATAACTAAGCGTAATAGTGCATGATGACTAAGGCCCGCAGAACTACCAAAAATTAAACAGCTGTGACCTGATCTCCTGCCAACATTCCTGTGTTCTTCCTTAGTTCCACAATGAGACAAAACAGCTAATAGTCAATTCCATATTTTAAGGGAAAATCCTCATTACACAAACATATTTTGAATACATTACATTACAAATTACAGACTGTGAAAAGGCAATGCAGAAATTATTCTTAAATATTCTCAAATGTGTCTACTGCTTTTAAATATATCCGTTTTCCAAGGAATGCAATCTGAAAAAACACTACCTTTGGTTGCTGAGGGAATATTCTTTTTCCAATGCCTTGAAAATGTTGCCAAACAGCTTTCTGCATTCATAAATAACTGTCAGATGAAAGGGACAGAGACACTTAACTACCTATAAAATCCCCACTGCAGTTAAGATTACCACTATCTCCTCTGCCTTCTTTTTTTACCTTCAATATCTGCAACTATTATCTGTATTCTTCTACAGAGGCATACACCACCAAGACTTTTGGGTCCTGCCGGTGGGCCAACTGGGAAGCTGCAACCTCCCTTCTGGAAAAGGACTGCACCTCCCTGGCAATTGCAACAGCAGCCCAGGCCTCCGGAGATGCCTGTAGTAGACAAAGAAGATATCCTTCAACTCAGAAGGCATCATTCACAGACCAAATAGTGATTGCCTGCCTCCTCCGGGGAAACAGCAGAAAGAAAGTCAGCAACATCTTGGGCATGAAATTCAACACACATGCTACCCAATGGGCTACATCCAACCTTCATCTGCAAAATATTCAACATGCCCAAACACCCAACTTTCAGACACCTCATAGGGTACAGGGAAGAATTAAACTCAGGGACAAACCCAGCCCACCCAGTACTAAGAAAACCAAATTATTTAGATGGGATATGCCAGAGAAGGCAGATAACATGAATCACTAACTTCATTCACAAATGAGAAAATCTTCAGCTTTACCTGCTGTATCCCTGTAGTACTGATTCCAATTCCATTTTTCAGGAGAACAGAGGAAATCTGTGACTTACTACAGATCTCCAGATGACCTCCTTAGTAATACCCTAGCCGACATGGTATAGTTAGAATAATTTAAGAATTGTTATGAAATAACAAACATAATTAATATTTTAGACCAGGGAGTTATTTCATGGTTGTAAGAAATCAGCAATATTTAAATCCAACAAGGCTTTCTTAGGATGTTTCAACCCTACATAGCAGCAGGAATATTGTAAGTTTTGTGTCACATCAATTTTCTGTCACATCAAGCTTTAAAGAGATCAGTTTCACAAATTCGCTATCATCTTGAGCCAAAATATCACCAGAGATCCGCATCTCAGACCTAGCTGTGATATGAACTTGATCTCAGCTCAAGCGCTAACTCAGCTGTGGTACCATTCCTTGGTCTGTCTCTGTCATAGAAATAATGAAAGTGTGAACAGACAGAGCCTTTATCAAGACTATGTATATTTCAAAAGCCAATCAAAAAAAGAAAGAGACAAATATCTCTACGGATTTTCCTTCAGAATCAGTAAGTCTCACAGACTTCAGGATGGATAAAGAAAAGAACTTGTGGATGTTTGCAGCAGAGACTCCACTGCAGTACAACGCCTCCCAGCTGGAAAATGTATGGTCACGTGTATACAAATAAGTCATCTCTAGTTTGAACTGCACCATCTTAATTTATCTGTCATGGGCTCTGACAAAGCATTTAAGGAAAAGATTAGAAGGCTCCTAAGGAAGGAACTACATTTCCCTGCCTGGGGCATACCACTTGTCTGAGGTTGGTAGGAACACGCCTGAAATATTAATGAGTAAGCCATTTGTCAAGAAAATTATGCAAGAAAACTTGGCAGCCATACAAAGGGGTTAGCAATAAGATACCAAGCTAGGGCAGTGCACACTAAGCACTTGAAAGATAAAACAGGAAGGAAAAAAAAATTTTAAATCACTTTCATTTGCTTGTCCACATTGATAAGCTTTGGAAGAAAATAGTAAATTAATGAGTGGGTAAAACATCACACTCAGGATTAGTAATAACAGGTGCTAACTCCTAAAAGGGACTACGAGCTGCTCTAGGTCTAGAATTCATGTTTTCAAGTATTGATTTCTTCAAGACATTTCTTCTAGTGACATTGCAAATAAACTTGCTTACCAGGTAGCATGTGAGCTAAAAAGTCTTTTCATGACAGAAGCCACTTAATTATTGAAAATTCACATAAGCAAATGGGAAAAAAAACAATTCCCACAAGTGAAAGACACACAAAACCAAAAAATACATTTTTCTTGAGGTTTCCTCACAAATCATAGTGAAGAAAAGCAAAGACAAAATTGTAACCACTCTGTCAAATCAGATGTTAAAATCTATACTCCCTAAACAGATTGAAGACCAAAATCACTTCTAGAAGTTTCCATGTATCATTTCTCCTTAAGAGGAACTTGCAAGAGAAAAAGATTTAAAACGTTTCAGTCAGATTCCATGCTTTATATTTCTTTTTAATTTTTATGTAATTCCAATGTAAGTATGTTTTAGGCCAGGTATAGCATAATTTTATACAGTACTCTTTATATAATAAATCTGAAGGCTTAGTTTTTCAGTAGACAGTGCTAGTTTCTACTGTAAGCAAATTTGAAAAGCATNTTCCTTGAGCAAGAATTACAGAGCCATTGCTCTGCTTGTATTGTGGCTCAAACTTCAATGTTATTGTAATTACAATTATGTACTTAGTGTGATCAGGAGAGATCAACTGAAGAGGCAGAAGACATTTAGGGAAGATGGAAGATATATAAACTAAGCTTTATTGAGGCAAACAAAGAAATGAAAATGAAACAAACTGGGTGAAGTGGCACGGGACTGACCATTGCTGCTGTACCTGTTCCAAGGCAAGGCTGGCCTAAAAACCAGCACAGCATTCACAAATTGTTGTCTTCTAGACAGGATTTCACCTCTGGTCACCATGTTTACCAAAACAAAGACAGCATTTACTTCGATGAGGAAAGTATGTCAGAATCATTAGGGTTGGACAGGACCTCTGGAGATTATCCAATCCAAACCCCCTGACATGGCAGGGTCACCTACAGTAGGTGACACAGGAACACAACCAGGAAGGTTTGGAATGTCTCCAGAGAGGGAAATTTCATGACCTCCATGGGCAGCCTGTTACAGTGCTCTGCCCCCCTCAGTCTAAACAAGTTTCTGCTTGTGCTGAGACGGACAACTTCCTNATGTAAGTATGTTTTAGGCCAGGTATAGCATAATTTTATACAGTACTCTTTATATAATAAATCTGAAGGCTTAGTTTTTCAGTAGACAGTGCTAGTTTCTACTGTAAGCAAATTTGAAAAGCATTCAATGCATCACAGTATATTAAATAGTAATCGAAAATTTTCATTAAGTAAGATGATCCTTTCGAAAAATAAAGCAAATTAATACTTTCTGTTGGTTTACCAAAACATAGCCATAGTCACCTCGTCAAATGTTAAACATGTCCAACAATGTGATCCATAGGTTCAATCACTATTGACACCAGTTGGAGTCACTGACATACCCAGAACAGTGTGATGCAGCAGCATTTAGATTTTCATTAAGCAGCACTCTGCTCTTCCAAAGCATATCTCTACATAGGATCTCAAAGTGCTTTTCAGCCATTAAGCAGTTAAGCTCTACAATATGCCCATGGGAAAAGTACTGCATTATTTATACCCATTAGTGCAGCAGCTCCCAAGTCAAAAGCACTATATTTCAACATCTTGGCTTCCACCTTTTTTTTCCCAAATTGTTTTGACTACATTGCCATTTTTCTCCATGTTCAGAATTTTTTTGTTGTTTGCAATATCATTTTATCAACAGTTTAACAAGTATAACTGCTACTGCGAACAAAATCAAAATGTTTTGAAAGCAGCTTGCCAGAACTGCCCATTAGGAACCACACCGAACAGTTCAGAAATACTGATATTCCCACTGAAACAATCTTCTCCCTGAATGTGCAGATTTTGAAGGCTCAAACCTACGTTCCTTGAGCAAGAATTACAGAGCCATTGCTCTGCTTGTATTGTGGCTCAAACTTCAATGTTATTGTAATTACAATTATGTACTTAGTGTGATCAGGAGAGATCAACTGAAGAGGCAGAAGACATTTAGGGAAGATGGAAGATATATAAACTAAGCTTTATTGAGGCAAACAAAGAAATGAAAATGAAACAAACTGGGTGAAGTGGCACGGGACTGACCATTGCTGCTGTACCTGTTCCAAGGCAAGGCTGGCCTAAAAACCAGCACAGCATTCACAAATTGTTGTCTTCTAGACAGGATTTCACCTCTGGTCACCATGTTTACCAAAACAAAGACAGCATTTACTTCGATGAGGAAAGTATGTCAGAATCATTAGGGTTGGACAGGACCTCTGGAGATTATCCAATCCAAACCCCCTGACATGGCAGGGTCACCTACAGTAGGTGACACAGGAACACAACCAGGAAGGTTTGGAATGTCTCCAGAGAGGGAAATTTCATGACCTCCATGGGCAGCCTGTTACAGTGCTCTGCCCCCCTCAGTCTAAACAAGTTTCTGCTTGTGCTGAGACGGACAACTTCCTTGTTTTAGTTTATGGCCATCGCTCCTCATCCTGTCACTGGGCACCACTGAAAAGTCAGGCACCATCCTCTTGGTACCCAGCCTTGAGATATTTATGCATTAATGAGATTGCCTCTCAGTCTTCTCTTCTCCAGACTAAACAGGCCCAGCTCCTGCAGTCTCTCCTCAGAAGAAGAATGCTCCAGACCCTTCCTCATCTTTGTGATCTTCCANTGTAATTACAATTATGTACTTAGTGTGATCAGGAGAGATCAACTGAAGAGGCAGAAGACATTTAGGGAAGATGGAAGATATATAAACTAAGCTTTATTGAGGCAAACAAAGAAATGAAAATGAAACAAACTGGGTGAAGTGGCACGGGACTGACCATTGCTGCTGTACCTGTTCCAAGGCAAGGCTGGCCTAAAAACCAGCACAGCATTCACAAATTGTTGTCTTCTAGACAGGATTTCACCTCTGGTCACCATGTTTACCAAAACAAAGACAGCATTTACTTCGATGAGGAAAGTATGTCAGAATCATTAGGGTTGGACAGGACCTCTGGAGATTATCCAATCCAAACCCCCTGACATGGCAGGGTCACCTACAGTAGGTGACACAGGAACACAACCAGGAAGGTTTGGAATGTCTCCAGAGAGGGAAATTTCATGACCTCCATGGGCAGCCTGTTACAGTGCTCTGCCCCCCTCAGTCTAAACAAGTTTCTGCTTGTGCTGAGACGGACAACTTCCTTGTTTTAGTTTATGGCCATCGCTCCTCATCCTGTCACTGGGCACCACTGAAAAGTCAGGCACCATCCTCTTGGTACCCAGCCTTGAGATATTTATGCATTAATGAGATTGCCTCTCAGTCTTCTCTTCTCCAGACTAAACAGGCCCAGCTCCTGCAGTCTCTCCTCAGAAGAAGAATGCTCCAGACCCTTCCTCATCTTTGTGATCTTCCACTGGACCCCCTCCAGTAGCTCCTTGTCTTTCCTGTACTGAGGACACAGCACTCCAGATGTGGCCTCACCAGGGCCAAGCAGAGGGGCAGGATCACCTCCCTCAACCTGCTGGACGCACTCTTCCTGATGCACTCCAGGATACCACTGGCCCTCCCGGCTGTAAGGGCACTGTTGGCTCATGGTCAACTTGTCATCTACCAAACTGTTTATCAGTGACCTCTTCTGGGGAAGTTCCACATTGTAGCTAACCCTGCTGCTGCTCTTGCTTCAGATTATGCAGAGTCAACCACGTCAGCCTCCCAGTCCAGACAGGGAAGAAAATATTACATGGCATACATTACATCTCCTGTTATCAGTTGTGAGAACTACCGGAGTCATCTGAGATTCAAACACAATACCTAACAAGATTCTAGGCAAGCAACTAAGAGTCTTTTAGTCATATTTACCAGTGAAAACCTGGCCAAAAGCCACAGCACACCATCAGCCTTATGATTTGGCTCTGCAGGGGCCAAAACACTTGATGCCACCCTGGCACAGCAGCCAACATTTGCTAAAGAGTTTTGCAGATCCGGGGCCCATGAGCTCAGCAGAGCTCACACAAAGCCCACAACAACTTGAGAGTAAAGAAAGAAGAAAGCAAATCTCAACAACATCACAAAACAGCAAGAGGATGCCTCATACAACACGCATTGTTACCACTATCGCAGCCCTTGAATCCAGGCAGACTAAAGACAAATTATGAGGATACAGCACCAGAAAGGAAAACTGTCATGCCTGGTGCTGCCAGCACAGGAAATCAGAAAGAAATGTGAGGTCAGTAGT
>VYZQ01042603.1:17141-30929 GCA_013400655.1 Mystacornis crossleyi | reverse complement strand
TTTTTTTTTTTTTTTTAATTAACAGATGGGAAACCTATTTCCCACTTCTATCTGTCGTAATGTTCTTTTTTCCCATGGTGTATCCCACCAAGTACTTGATTTCTGTGCATTAGAAACCTGGAAGCTTTAATGCTTTAGCTAATTTTTATCACAGAAGGGGAAATTTTCAGTTCAAAAAAAGTTAGAAACTTTGGCCACCCACACCAATACTTCTGTTCGCCACTGATTCAGGCTAACTTTTTGTTTGTGATTAACAGCATAAAAGGAAAAACACAGCTGTAGTTCTCGCTTCTTGTCCACAAAAGATGAGCACTGCTATTTCCTGGAGTAAGAACATCGTTTCTGTGCAAATCCAGAAATATTTGAATATTTGACTTTTTGGATATTTGAACATTTGATTATTTGAAAGGAGCTTTTGCAATAGCTCTGCAACCAAGTTACTGCAAATTTTATCCCAATGGAATTTTCCTGAGTAACATCTGAACATGATGTATCCTGAATCATAGCAAAAATCTTTGTTTCTATTGAAATACCTGATATGAAAGAAAACAACTATGAAGTGGGGCACTGCTTGTTCACCTGACAAATGGTCAACAGAACATTCCTGAATTTTGTGTAGTTAACAAAATAGTTAAGTTAATTCTCTGAATGGATTACAATGTCAGCCTTTAAGACACAACTTTTCCCTGCTGTGATTTTTAAAGCTAGTTTGCATATAAGATCTTGCACTCATTTTGGTGAAACTGTACATGGAAACACCTGGGTTAACAGGAGTGGTTTATGCCTAAAAATAAAGGTACAGGACTTGTTCCAACATCTGCAGTATATCTCAATTCTGCCCTCTCCCAACACTACTTAGTTCTCCGTTGCATGGAAGAGCAAGGAACTAACCCTAGACCAAAACCATCAAATATTAAATCAGTCATTGGAGTCTAAGCTGAAACATCTGAATGTGTTTCCTTACTACATCCAAAGCTGCACATGAACAGCCATTAAACATAGGACAACATTTATAGGCAAGAAAGTCAAGTGTCTTGCCCAAGATGGTTTTTCTGAGATAACAGAACTTTGCAGGCCTGGATTGCCTAACCCTTCTCTCAAGCACTTATCAGAAGACACAGCAGTCATGTTCTAAGTATGTAGGCTAAAGTCAGGCTTGCAAATTTTAGGAGTGGGGGAGGAGATGAGAAAATAAAAGGGAAGCATCATGGAAGTATGGAAGAACTTTTGCACTAGAAGAATCCTTAGGACAAGAAGTTTGAAGAGATGGAGCTTGCTGACGGGAGGTCTTGGTGACCGCTGGAAGAACTAAAGCCCTTGAAGGGTGCAGCAGGCAAAGTGAGCAGCTCTGAGCCCTATGCAGAGGAGAGGGAGCAAGACACTGAAGTGTGGGGTCACAGTAAGATGAATTCTGACATCTGAATCTCTTGTAGGTCCTTCAGCTCCCCTTCAGATGTCTTTCTAGCACTACAAGTTGTTTTGAGAACATATCGATGAGTCATTCACTTCAGAGCTTGTGTGAGAGGAGAGAGATGAGCCAGGGTGACTGACGTATGACATTAGAGGACAGAGGCTTTTAGATAAGTTATGAACAGAGTGTAGAAAAACAATAGAACAAAGAGACGCATGTTGCAAAGACGAAACATTTCAATTTAGCCATGGAGTGAAGATATAGTATAGTATCACATAAAAAAGGCAGCCTTAGGGCAGGCTGCTTCTTACTCCACTTTAGGGAGCTGCTTTCATGACATAAGAGAAACAAGCAAGGGCATGACAACGGCACTCAGAATAAATGGTCAGGCAAGTTGGATTTATTTGGCCATTTGCAACATTGACTGCTGGTTGTACAGGAGCCAGTTGGACTCTTTGGTGATCCCCTGTATGAAAATCAAAGATGAAAATGTTATATCTGATGAGAAATACAAATGCAGCCCAAGAATAACTGATAAGGGAAGGCCCAAAAATTTTGGCATATGGCTACAGATGACTTAAGAGGCAATGAAGCGATCAGTGGAAACTTAATTGAAAGCATTTACGTAAATCATTATGTAAACCAGCAAAGTAATGAGGGAGTTTATAAATATCTGAGAATAAGTAAAAACTAAAAATCAAGAGAAGGATGTGCATATATTGGGTAATGGAAGGAATTCTGAAAAAAAAAGGAAAAAAAAAAAAAGAAGATTAATGTCTTTTATTTTAAAAGAAATTGACCTTGTCTGTTGGTGCAGAAAATTAGCAGCAAGAGTTGTCTGGACAGCAGGCACTCTGTCCAAGAAAAAATTAAGTTATTCCATGGAAAATTACCCAGAGACTAAAATACTGTCATCGGGAAATATCACTGCATTTATCCCAAAGTATAGTTCGGGTACTTTGTACTCCGTTTCTCTTTTGGTCAATTCTACCTCTCAGAATATACTCCCAAGGAGATGACAGTCTTCTCCATTGATGAAAAAAGGCAAAATATTACACAATTTCCTGGCCAAAACACTTCACATTGAAAGATAACCTAGTCAAAATGCCTGTGCTAGAGAGGAGACTTAGGAACAAACTAACTTAAATATAGTTTCTTCAGCTCCCTACAGCAATATCCTGAATCAATGCATTTCAATTTTAATTAAAAAATATTCAGTTTAAAGCCTTTCAGAGATTAAAAAAATCATAGAAGCAATAGATATATTCCACAAAGGAACACTAACTGATAAAAGTACATATTCACGCAGCACCAAAGGAGGAAAAAAGCCATTAAACTTCTAAGCTGTTTAAACTCTATCCATTGGATGGAAAGTTCTATTCACATTTTCATTATTAAAGTAACATTAAACTTTGTGTTGAAGTTAAGGTCTGAACAGCTGTAACACAGAGAACAAAGCATATGTTCACAAGAAACACAGATTGTAATCTCTTCAGGGGACAAAATGAATATAATGGGAATTTAAAATGAAATAAGTAGCATGAGTTAGATTAAAAGTACATTAAAATAAATTCAGTCCATTATATGATGTGACGTGTCGTGATATCCTACAGATCTAGCAGACTTCTCATACAGATAAAGATCACTACTGTAGTGGACATTCAGATAGTATATTTCTTTCTATTTTTCTTCATTATATCATTTTCTGTTGCTTTATTTATCTTGATCATGCTGTTATTTTGGGATTTAGTTTTTTGGACAGTTTCATTAGATTGATGAGTAAAACATTAAGTTAAGCAAAAGTAATCCTTTTTTTTACATTCTTTTCCCAAAACAAGTACAATTTATATTAGAAAACTTGGACTAAATACTCACATTTGGAATAGCTCTTGCATACATACACTTGAAATTATGCAGCTTCCATTCGATCCCAGTAACACTGAAGCCGGGCTAGTCACATGGAAATCAATTATTTTCTATGTTGTCTGTATTTCTGCACTTCCCTTAATTTAGTCTTCATCTGTGTGTGAAATCAGATTTAGAAGAGAAATATCACCTGAAACAGAAAAGGGCTGATCTCAGATTTTGGCACGAGGTAAGAATTTTAGTGAAAAATAACAACAGAAAATGACAACTAAAGATTTACAAAGATAATAGGGAGTACCTGCAAGGTCAGATGTGTTATCTGCAGTTTCTGGCAGCTGCAAAGTTATGATATAACAGATATTTGTGAAATATGTCAGAATGGAAAAATATGTTTGTACACTGTCATACCTGTGCATAATTTCTACAGGATGAATAGATAAAGCAGATACTGAACCGGAGAAACAGCTTGTCTCTTGGAGGACTTCGTAAAATGGAATTAACTATTTCAAGTGGAGTAAAGGCCCCTACAGTAGAAGCAGCCATTGAGTTACATAGGAAATGGGTATATTATCTGTTAAACTATATCTACAAAATTATACTGGAGTGTCTTAATAAGATGAGTATAAACTGTTTGGTAGTAACAGCAAAGAACAGCTTATTTTCATATTTGAGGAGCAGACATCAGTCATCAGATCAGCAGTATTAAATGGAAACCTAAGTGGTCAGAGATCAAAAGAGGCTTTTTCCATCCAACAAAAAGAACCTGCAAGAAACTCTCACTCTCTTCAAAGATATCAGATGATGACGAGTGGTTTATATTCAAGATAATGCTACTACAGGAGCAAGGTAGCATAGAGTGCTGATTGTACACTTTTATTTATCCAGGTCTTCCACTTCTGAGCCGAGAAAGGCTCAGGAACAGAAGGCACAAGGAGGATGAAAACACCTGAACAGTTTAAAAACAATGCTGCAGCGATCACAAAAAAAACCAGTGTTGCCTTCAACAGCAAAGAAACGGATCCACGTGTCCCAGGTGACATCAGCCTGACATCCTCTTGTCTTGCGTTCTGTAGCTGTCAGCTGCCAAGTTCCTTGGAAACTCCATCTAGTATTGTCAAGTATAATCCTAAACTGCATGGATAAAATGACTGATCTAGAGATAGTGGCAATTATCATGCTAATAAGAAGTGAAAGAAATTATGAAACTAGTTAGATAAACATTATGTCATGAGTGGATCATATACCAATATAACATCTAGTTTAAGTTGCCTGTTATTTTTCCTATAAATGTAATAAAATGTGATGTGTTGTATGCTCTCCATCTAAAAATGGGGAGTTTTTTCCCCTCTGTCTCTGGCTATACATGGTGCATAGGCCTCTAAATGAGCCAGTGAATATTTAAAATATATAAATATTAGCAAAAATGGACTTTCAATACCATTCACATTAACTGTGCTTCAAAATGAAGAAAAAACATGGTCATAGGAAAAATATTATAGTACTTAAAATGTAATCAGGTGTAAAGTACTTAAAATGTAATCACTTTTTGAAAGGAAGGATTCTTTCTCTTCTTGCTGAATGAAGGTGAATTCAAATGAACACTCTGTAAGTATTCAGAGCAACAGAGAATATTATCTTATATCCACTCCAGGTACCCACCAGGAAAAGGATCCAGCCATAAATGAATAGGCTGAACATCACTCCCAGCCACTGAAGCCACCTGGCACAGACTGGGAGAAAAACAGGGTTTCTAGCCTAAGTATGCCTGAGATTTATTGGCATGCAGAAATGGTTGGCATAGGCCATGAGAGCAGCATAGAACATTGTCACCACTCTACAGTGTGCATGATAACATAGGAGCACCCAGGAAGTTTTCTGGACATTTTAATTTACCAGTATAAATGCAGCTGTCAGAGGCCAGAGCATATTTAACACAGCGTTTCAGAAAGATAATTTGGGAAAATGTTAGTGGGCTATCATGGCAGAGGAAAGTCTACCCCTTCCTAATTTTGAGCTCTAAAGCATGTACATAATGACCAAAAGTGTTTTATTTTTTAACGGATTTTCCTTGTTGTAACCTAGAACATTAAAAAAATCCAAAAAAACTGAAAGTGGGGATTTGGAAGAATTTGAGTCATACTACAAGTTCTATCAAGCAAATGTCTCATGATATGTTAGTTTGGAGGTATATATTAGCTTCACTGATGGAAAATACTTGAGTCAAATGATGCAGACTGAATATTTTAAATGCAGTTTCAATTTTTTTAGTATGGAGACCAAACTGAATCTTAAATTCTGCTCAAAAATACCAAATTATCTGCATACCAATCCATTAACTTAGCACAGGCTAGAGACTTGTCTGCAGTAAATCCATGTAGTTCTTCTGATTTCAGAGACTAGATGCATAGAAGTAAACTTGATTGCCTTTTCTCTTTTAATAACTTCAATCATCTCAAAGAAAACAGAATATTAAACAGAAGTGACAAGGCTAATGTTGAGAAAAGAAATGATAAATCTTAATATCTTTGAGATCTTCACGGAGCAAGTTTTTATTTCTATGTCTGCTATTCAAAGCAGAGAAGAATAGCTTCAGACCCTTTTGAATCTCTTGCATTGCTGTCTTTATTTTTTTTTCTATACATCTTTAACTTGTCTCCTTGCATCACAACAATATAAATCAAGAGCAAATCCATTTAATTCAGCATTTTCCCTGTATTTAGGGGATCCACATCCAGAAACAAAAAGCATGAAGAAGGAGGTTTGGTTCACTGGATAAAAGGCTTTCATTATGTTATGTCTATTTCTTGTCTCATATATAACATATAGGAGACATACATGTTATAACATATGAAATAACATATAAATCCAGATTATAGATTTAATTAGAAATATTTCAAAGATAGCTAATATTTAAAGAATGCAAATAGATATACTAGTTTAAAAAAATGCCTGACAGAGAATCTAAATTAATATGCTAATCATAATTAAGTTGGCTTAACAAAAAGTTCTCTAGGTCAGTTCTTTAAGGGAGTTATTCTCCCTCATAATAGATTGCGTCTTCAAGGAGCAGTCTTGATTAAAGAAAATTTTCTTTTCTTATAAAGGTCTTTTTAAAAAGGCTATGTAACAAACTTCAGATCACCATTTGGGAAACAAAAAAGAGACCTAAGTTTCCCAGTTTTTGGTCTCCATAAAAACTTGCCCAAACATCAAAGCCCCTTATCCAATAAAGTTCCCATCTTCTGTACTTGTTCAGAATTTGATTGGTAACTCATGTCCTAAATAGAAGAAAGATAAGTAAGGTATGACAATCACAACATATCGAAAAGTACAGTAATCTCATCTAGTTGGCACCATTATCAAAAACAACTGTCAATTAAAAGACAACCAAGAAATCAATAAGAAACAGAATAATGGCCAAATGTCCTGAAAACAGTATGAGAGTGAGTGGAATCATTTATCAGCCATTTAATATATATGGCAGTGGGATCAACTTTCTTTAAACTTTTTTTTCTTTTTGCTACATTTTCATATAAATAAAAAGCAAGATTTCAACTTCTTTATAAATACCAGAAGAGCAGTGTGGTACATTTAAATCTGAGGAAAATATTAATCTCTTATAAACAACTTTTTCCCCATACCTATTTATGCCAATTAAGTGAAATTGTAGCAGATACATCTAAGTAAAACTTGATTGGCATGTTTATAGTGAAAACGCTGCTACTGTGCTCATATTAGACTATCAGTTAGTTTTGCTGGTTGTCAGCACATCAGCAGTTATACCTACATCAACCAGCTCCTAAAAGCAGAGGGAATCATCTTGGCTTTCATAGTAAGTCTGAGAAAAAGAAGAATTAAATCCTGGTGCCAGATACAATTAAGCACATCCACAGCTTTTACAATGTGAATCATTCTGTTGAAGACACCTTATCTCATTCATTTGAGGTTTTCATGGTTATATTTTGGACAGTAAACAGTATAAATTTATCATATTCCTATTCGACCATGGTGTGTTTTTATCAGGATAAATTGCAGAATCCAGAAAAGTCCAAATCACACGGGTGCTTTGGAACTGTAACCATAATCAGAAAAGTGATAGAAAGCAAGGGAACTATCCATAAAGAAAATTTGGTTAGCCTTCCATTTTACTGCATTGCCTTTGCTTCTACGAAGAAACACCATCTTTGTGCAACTCAGCAAAGTCCGCTCAGACAGTACTTTGACTGTTCAAGCATCTGTCCTGGAAAGGCAGACACACACCCCCGCCCCATACCAGAAGGGCTTCCCAGAAAATGTGCAAGCCAGCATTCTTAAACTCATTAAAGGAAAACCAATTAGAGCCCAAAGGGTCGGAAAAGTAATTATTTTGCATCTGATTCAATTCCCTAGAGGTTGGATACAGGAGCCTGCCAAAGCACAAGCATAGGGATATTATTCAGAGACAGCATGCTTACCTATGTCTTAAAAAATGTAAGCATATACATATAAATTCCAGTGTTTTGCAAGATGAAATCTTTTTTCTTTCGCAGAAGTAAAATTAATTCTTTTCTCTAGCTTGCTACCTGGAGGTTTAATTTCATGACCATTCTTCGCAGTATGCTAAAAGCAGTGGCATAATAAAAACAACAATTACAACAAAGGAATTAGAAACAAAAATGTCAAAATCTTGTGAAATAACATTTTTGTAGCATTAACAACTAGTTACTGCAACTGGTTTGCAATTAGTAAGGGAAATTGTCCATGGTGAGTTAAAATCTGTTACTTTATAGCCTTCCTCCAACAGTTCTCATTCCAGGTTATGGCCACTGGAATCAGTGAGACCTGATATGATGGCAAGTTAAGCTCAGGTGACCTGAACAGTGGCATCACTTTAAAAGCCTTATCTGTCCAGTTTTAGAAATAGCTTTTTAATGTCACATAATTATTTCTATTTCCCTTCTTTCTGTAGCAAGCATCCGACACGGGGCAGGAAAACAGGCATTCAAATTTTAAAACACCAGTTTTCACCATGTAATTTATCCACTGCTCAGGAAAGACTCTTGTGCCAGAAGACATATGCCAGATTGTACTATTACTTGCTGTTAAATAGCGTATCCAACAAAGGACTCAGGAATTTAGAAGTCAGCAGAATTGGCTCCCACCCCAAAGCAGAGGCCTGTATGAGGATGTTGAGCGTGACGAACTCTCTGGAAAAGCACTAACAGTCAAGTGCTTCAGCAGGAGATGGGAACACACTGGCATGTGACACCTGGATCAGTGTACACAGCACAGAAAGAACACAACATTGTCTGTGGGAATTGATGTTGACTAGTCAGCTTCTCCATAAGAACCTGGCTGATTAAAATAATATTATTTTAGTCTATTTAACACTTATGGAACATTACTTTAGTCACTAGTCTGTAAATTCTGTCTTCCCTATCGATGAGTATGTTGTGTGTCTTTCCCACACTGACTGCACACCACTAGAACCTTCTGAGTCAGTCAGTCTGATCAGTAATCTTCAGAAGCAGAAGTGAGAAAAATATGAAAAGGTGAGTGCAATTGCTTTGCAAACAAGTTTCTGAGTAGTTTGCATCACCCAGAACACCAAAAATTACCCCAGCACTATACTGTGATTGGGTGAAGGAGAAAGGAATGCACTGAGGACACAGAAATGGACTATCCCAGAAAAAGAGGAAGCAAGAAAATATGTAGTAGGTGAGGAAAGTGCTATTTAAAGTTTGTTTGCCAAGAAAAGCATAAATGCTGTTAACAGGAAGGCTCTCATCAATAAGTATAGGGATTACAAAATCTTTGAAAGACCCAGAAGAATTCAGGATGAATAAAATCAGGTGATCCCAGCTCCACGAAGAACTACAAAAGAGGTAGGTGGTGAGTAAGTCATAAAAGGCTCTGAGATGGAGACAGCTCATGGGGTATGGATCTTCTGCTTCAGAACACTCTCAGCATGCGGTAGATGTGTGTTTCTCTTGTTGAGTTATTAAACATAACTCATATGAGAAAGGGCAAAGGTTTTATTTAAAAATACTGGTGATGCAGTAAAACATGGACTTTTGGATAGAAGTGCTTATTCTGTGGAGGAATCTGACCTAGGAGAGTTGGAATTTGGTTGCACAGTGCATACAAGCTATAGGCTGGAAGAGCTGAACTTCTGGACATCACAGGAGATCTCACCTCTGCATAATATAAATGAACTGACTGAAGGTGAATGATTGACACTTCACAGATAATAATGTAGAATCTGAGATGTGGAGACATTGTGCCACTAGTAAATCTGCTTAAAAAAGCATCAGGACTGCTGAAAAGAGTGCTTCTATGCCACAGATCTATTCAATCCAGTAAAAATACAGTAATCTATGTTGGCTGTGTGGCTGACAGCTCCTCTTGAGCAAAGCAATTTGAGTAGGTTTATGAACCTCTGCCTAAAAGTCTGTGAAAGATAAAAGAAAATTTGGCTCACTGACAGGAGGCAAATGACAGTGGGTCACAATCTTGAAAAATATCCAGGAGTTCCAACTCAGGAAAAAGAAAAATTGCACTTCATTTTCTAAGCAGCAGTCACCTCTACCTCCTTGTGGCAGGGTACATTCTATATACAAGATATAATCTCTAAAAAAAGAATAAGACCAGATTTTGACGCACTTAATAAGCGAGCAGAATTAGTGAAACTGTAGATATTGACCAGTTGTTTTCATGAAACTTTGAACTCATTCCCTCAAGATCCTTGAGGTACCTGGGAAGGCATCTCTTAAGGACTCAGGCAATCTAACTTACTCTATTAAGGATCATAGATAGATTGTGAGGGTCTTTTTTTACACAAACATTACTTCAAGTCAGGAAGTCTTCCATTTGTCTCGTAATCAGACTACCATTTGTCTTCCTCCTGCCACAGGGCCAGGTATGACTCAAAGGTTATTTTTAGCTAAATGGTCAGGCAAATTTCCTGTGATATCGCAGTAAAGACCAATGTTGACACATCAGTAGGTGGACACATTTGAGATACTTTCTTGTGTTCAAGACATCCACTTGGATTTACACCACAGGTCCACATGAGACCCCAGCCCTGCTTGACTGGAAGTTGGCAGCCAAGTGGCATCACAAATGGCACCAGACTCCCATGGGGTGATTCCCCCTGAGTCCCAACCACTGCGTCTTACCTGTGACTCAAGGCGTGGGACTGAAATTAAGGTGTTCAAATCAAGGCACTGATGAGCAGGATGATGTGGAGTAGTGGCACATCCCTATTGAAAGAGATAAAGAGCAAGCCACCAGAGACTTCAGCAGGGTGAATCCTCTCAATGTGTCTCTCTCACAGACAAAACAGAAAGCAGAAATTCATCATTAGTGAAGAGGAAGATACTGCTTTAATTTAGTCCAAATGTTGGCTGTTAAACAAGAGACAATGAGAGTGTGTGGCAAGAGCAAGAAATAAAGCTTTGACAGCAAGAAGGTGTTGAAGTGATGAGAAAAATCTTGAGGACTTTCTAATACATTTATTGTGAAAAAAGGGTGATTTTGCCAGCAGGGTGTTTGCTAGCCTTGCACTGGGCAAAAAAACTGAAAGTATGGAATTGGCTAAGTGTAGTATCTGCTTCTCCACAGAGCAGACTAAAATCATTGAGCTCAGGTGTCTAAGAGAATTATGAGCTCCCAATTCACTGCATTTCAGTAACATAAAAAACTTAGTTGCCTCAGACCTGTTGCGAACTGTGACTTCTAAGTTCACTGGTTAAGATATAAATAGTGCACATTAACATATGGAAAGCACTGTGCGACATGTGACTCATATGCATCCTCCAGTGCTGGGCAGCACTTTCAGAGGAAAGAGCCTCTGTTACAGAAAACTTTGAAATAACCTTCCTCTATGCGGAATCTGGGTTTTTTCTTAGTATGTATAGAAAGTTTCTGCTTTCTACAGAAAATTCTGATTTATGGCACTGTTTAGTGTAAATTAGAGTTGTGTAAATACTAGGATGAAAACTGAAATATATTAATCAGAAAATATCCTTGTCATGACTAACAGAACTATATTTCCTTATGTGCCCACACTCTGTGGGCTAGACTGGCTCCTACAAGCTGCAAAATACACTGCAGTAACATTTTTTTAGAGAGAAGCCCAACAAATATAAGATCTGCATATGTACCCTTCTTTGCTCCGAAATTCTCTAGAATTTTGATTTTCATCCTAGATGGGATATAACACTTCATTTTTCCTACCTTCTCATCTTCATCTCTGCCTTGTCATAAGACAAATTTTCTTTTAGCACTCTATGTTTGTCTTGTAAGATTTGATTCTTTTGGAATCATACTAACTTCATCGTATCACCTGTTTGTAATTCAAACAAGGACAAGAAACTTGGTAAATTTGTATACTGAACTTCCTTCATTTCAGAAAAATCCTGGTAGATGTCCTTTCTATATTAACTAAAAAAAAATAGGCAATTTTCCTCCATTTAATCTATACCACAGACTTGAAATAAGCCCAGCACATTTTCTCATCTCTAGACTAGCTGGCCCCAACCTATTCCATATCAACAGGGAAGTATTATAAGAGCTCAAATAATTTACATTTGAATCCATTCTATTTGAGCCATATTTTCTTTTTCCTTTTCTTACAAGACAGTGATGTTTATTAAGCATAAAATCTGTGATGTAGCCAGTACAATTAAAAGGCCACAGCTTTCTACTCACCTGACAGAGGAGGATCTCAGGACATGTCTTGGCCTGGCCTGATTAAATACCTGTCCAGTGAGGGGACTGTTGTCCCACTGTTTTAGTGTAAACCCTGCGAGTGCCATGTAGGTAAAAAAGCCAACTGAAGCAAAGAATCAGCAGGTGACAAAGAGCAGCCCCTTGAGAAGGGCTGGGGCTGCTAGAAAAGAAAACATATAAACTACTCTAAGCCAAATCATAATATTTCAGTTTCTTCTAGTCCACTTTAACATTGTTTGATTTTATTCTTAGCATATTTATGTAAGGACTTAACACAGTTGCCTGCCTCAAACACTGTCAGGGCCATTGAAGGAACTTGCCTTTCTAGATGCCCAGACGGCCTGAAAATCACTGAATCACTGTCCAAAGTGCAGAAGTTTGTTCCTAGAATCAGTGGTCAGCCTCAAAAATTGTAGGGCTGACTATCCTGCTTTACCTGGGACTAGGGAGATATTTATGTGGTGACTGAAAAAAAGGAGTGACTTGAAGTAATTTTGTATTTTCAGTCTGTATCAGGGATTTGGGTATGTATACAGATGAAAGACTTATTTAGATACTAGCCATTTAACTCATGGCCCTTAGAAATTCCTGACAGATTGCCTGGTGCTTTCCAGTGGTTTAGGGAAGCAAACCACTGGAATGGATTTATCTCCCTTCTGTCTTTCAAATCTGTTTTGTACAACTAGCCCCGCTGAGCTCTGCCCTAACCATATGAACATCATCCACATAAAAGACACAGAAAAGGAACATCACAGTGCTTTTGAAACTCTGCTGAAGCTTAAGAAAACATGGGGAGTACCAGAAAGAAATTAACCAAGTTAATGTTCTAAGAAATATTCTCATTTCCAGATTTTTTTCTTCTGTGTTTTGATTGGCACAATTAAAAAAAAAAAACAAAAACATTTATTAAAAATTATCTTTTCCTTCTGTTTTCTTCTGCTTAAGCCTAAAAGTTCTGAGCTTTTTGTGTTCACCTAAAATGTCATCAACCCCTTCTGCAGGTAATTTTGGATGATTTTAACCATCTCTAGCTCAGTGGGAGGGCATAATACTCCCTTATTTTTCTTCCTTCACAGAAACAGCTCACAGAAGATGTCATAATTCCTGTTGCACATACAGCAGGAGAATATTCTTTCCACAACCAAACCTCTTTTTTAAAGCTGAAGGCTGGTTTGTTTCCAGTGCAGAGAGAATAGTAGTGAATGTCAAGAGGAGAACAAGTAGTGTGTGTGTGTGTGTGTGTGTGTGTGTATTCTACTGCATGAAGAGCAATCTAAAGAAACAGAACCTCTCCAGAGAAGCAAACAATGTATTAAGATGAGATGCGTGCAAAACTATAAGATTTAAGGGATATTGACTTTTTCAGCCACAGTTTATGAGAAAGCAGGGGGGAAAAAATAAGGTTTTTTTTCTATGACATAAAGAGAAGATCTCAGAATGATTCATTAAAACTGTATAAAACTCATTTGCTCATTAATGTACCCTCCCATTCGCCAGTTTCTGAGAACATAACATATTTGGACTTCTGAGAACATGAATTTGCTAATTTAATGTTATAAGGGAAAATTCAGCTCTTCGTTGGAGGCTTAGTCTTGAAGCTGCCTGCTATCTGTCCCCTAGGTTTTTGTGAGTCATCATGTTTAACTGTAATATGTACAGCTAAGGATTTAAATAGCATCTAAAGAGGAGATAGGAACCTGCAAGCCATCATTGGGTGAAAGGTTTCTTCTTGAAAATAACAAAAATTACAGATATTATTTCAGGAGTCCTTTGAAAGAAAAAATGAATTCTATTAATAT